>JAXRJS010000056.1:5935953-6073453 GCA_037127375.1 Dione juno | reverse complement strand
GATGAACGAATATAATAAATATAAAACTATTAAGTACAGATTCATTTCGTAGATTATATCTAAGTTAACATAATATATTATCTACAAACTGTCACCATACTTAACTTAGATAGCTATACGAATATATAAAATTAAATTGGCTAGTCTATATCATTAGTACAGAAATAGGGAAATCCTGCCCTTCCTCCAGTCACTTGAAAATTTACGATATAGTAGCTCTTCAATGTATGTATATACAGGCGTGACGTCATGTCAGTACTTACAGTACTTTGTCAGTCATTCGACGGCTACAATAGTTCAATAGTTATATATATATATATTATATATATATATATATATATATATATATATATATATATATATATATATATATATATATATATATATATATATATATATATATATATATATATATATATATATATATATATATATATATATATATATATATAATGCCTTAATAGGTTGCCTGGCAGAGATTGCTATTAATCAATAAGGCCGCTTTTTGTACAATTCCTATATCTCTACATCTTTTTTTTTTTGGTTTTTATACCAGGATCAGGCACTATGGATGCCATTTTTGCCCTCAGAACTTTGATGGAGGCTTACAGGGAAAAAAGGAGAGCTCTGCATGTGGCCTTTTTGGACCTGCAGAAGGCCTTTGACTGTGTGCCACGTCAGTGTATCTGGTGGGCATTGCGATCCAAGGGGATCCCTGAAGCCTATATTGAGGTTATCAGAGATATGTACAACGACTCCGCTTCAGTGGTTAGGACCGCTGTTGGCGACACCAAGCCCTTCCCGATTACAGTAGGGGTTCATCAGGGCTCAGCTCTTAGTCCGTTCTTATTCAATGTAGTGCTGGATACTGTCTCGGCTGACATCCAATGCCAGCCTCCGTGGCTGATGATGTATGCCGATGACATAGTACTCATCGATGAGAACCGACTGATGCTGGAGCGTAAAGTGAACGCCTGGAAGGGTGCGCTTGAAAACGGTGGTCTCAAACTGAATGTGTCGAAGACCGAGTACATGGCTTGTGGGAGCCCGGACTCGAGCACCATCCATATAGGGCCTGAGCCAGCCGTTAAGTCGGAGAAGTTCAGGTACCTTGGAGCCGTTATGCATGAGTCTGGAGGCATCGACCACGACATCCATGCCCGTATAAACGCTGCCTGGGCCAAATGGCGGGAGGTCACTGGTGTGGTCTGCGATAGCAGAATACCGCCCAAGCTCAAGGGACTGATATACAAGAGCATTATCCGACCTGTTCTTATATACGGCAGCGAATGTTGGCCAACATTATCTCGGCACACTCAGGAGCTTCACGTCACGGAGATGAAGATGCTGAGATGGATGTGTGGCGTGACGCGGTCCGACCGCATACGCAACACATTCATTCGAGGTAGTCTTGGGGTCCGTGACGTAGTGGATAAGCTCCAAGAGCGTCGCCTGAGATGGTATATATATATATATATATATATATATATATATATATATATATATATATATATATATATATATATATATATATATATATATATATATATATATATATATATATATATATATATACATCACATTAAATGTTTTAGATCGTAGATTATTATACATTATGGGAACATGTTCAACACGCTGAATAACTTATTACAGAGAGGACTTCATTTGTTTTATCAAAATAAATGACGCTTTGTGTTATTTGAGATTTATTACATTTGTAGATACAATCTCTCAATTTTCCTGTTTTGTTGTATATTATATATCTATCCCAACATCATTTATACGTTTCTCGGAAATTCATTATCGTTTAAAAAAGGTTTCTTTTGTATAGAAAAATGTAGGTATAAAATAAATTAAAAAATAAAAAAAATAAAAAAAGTTTAATTATAAATATCTGAAGCTGAGCGTAAACTTAAGAGCTCTCACAGATTTTTTAAGACTATTAAAATCTACATTGAATAAAATATAGAAATTATTCTCAATAAAAGTAGAATTTATCTTTCAATATTCGAATTGAAGTTCGCAGCTCCATTTTAAATTCGCCGTCTCCTTTGGTCGCGTTGTCATGGTTACTGCACGTCTTCGAACGTATGGTGTAAGTTTGGAAAAATATAATCCCCGTCTTACTAACTTCTTGAGAATTGTGATATATAATATACCTATATATTTAATTATACATATAGGTATATAAATTATATACCTATATATATAATTACATATATAGGTATATTATATTTATTATTAATAAATTTCAATTGACCGTTTTGGTAAGGCCAAGTTGAGTTCTGCCACACAAAAGATTCGCTCGCAATTCGTGTTGAAGGCGGACAACGGAGTGTCTTAGCACTATGTTATATCCACCTATCCTGCTATATGCGGGATATAGCGTGAAGCTTTATAAAAAGTACAGTAAACGCTACACTCTTTTCTTTCATCGACATTAATAAAAGAGCTTTAGGCACAAATCTACAATCGAGTTGCAAATGACTTGGTTGTTTTTTTAAACTTTAACGTCCAAGGTGGAATTGTCACTTTTTGACTTAGGTTTTATTCAACAATTTTTTTTATTATTGTGATTTTTTTTCTTGTTACCAGACAGTGATTGAGATTTCAAATCCTAATGATCCTTATAATATACTTTATATTTTAACTTTTTATTTAAATAGAGGTTTACTAATAGAGTCGTGGTAATTAAGCACACACGAACACGATGGTTGCGGGTTCGATCTCTTTTCGGGGAAATTAATTATTTTTAAATTTCCCTCTTATAATAAGATTTAGCGCGGCGTTAAGTTATACGACTTAGCACGCAACGTCATGAAAATGAAATAGCATATATATGCTACTTACTAAATGTAACTTCTCTAAATTCGACTAAAAGTGGAGACCACCATGGTATTATTATTTTTTTTATATTAATTCATCATAATAAGAAAATCTCGTGAAATAATCATTTTAATTTTGTATTTTTAAGCAGCTTTTCTTTCGTATTTCAAATTGTGTACGTCATTAAAACATGAAACCTTGTAGATCACTTTGTTGTCCACTCCATTCGTGTATCTGTACTGTGCTGTCTGTTTTTATATTAAAAAAGCATGGACGTGTCAAGCAAAAATAAAATTTCTAAACTTTGGTCTACAGTTCCTTGAAACAGAGATAAAATAAAACAATAAGTTAACACAATTGAAATACTATATTGTGCCACATATACAACAAATACTTTCAGGTTTCAGTCTTACAATCTTCATTTAAAAGGGGAAATATTCATCAGTTAACGGTGATCATCATTGATGGTGACGGAAATCTGACAATTTATTAAGCAATTGCAGTATCAAGTGCCTTATCCAAGGCACTACAGCATCTCGTCAATAGGGGACTCGAGGATTGCTTAGACAACTTAATACTGACGACTTCAAATCGATCACATTCTCGCCTAGCTTACTGTCCCAACTCATGCACAAAAACTGGACAAAATGTATACGGTTCAAGGTTTCTTCTCTCGTATAAGATAAGACCTCAAATTTCAAAGCTCCCGTGAATTCACTGACGTTGGAAACAAAAATATTAAAAATCTATTATTAATTATTTTCAAAACACTTGGATACTTTGAAAGTCTATTTAGTCTACATAATATCGACTCTGTCAATCCATAAGTTCTCATTGTATATCCTGCTGAGGATGAGGTTCGAAGACAGTGTTGCTTCCAACTAGCAATTGTACAAATAGCCGCCCTTAAATATACTTATTTTCCATACAGCATTTTTATTACTGTCAGGCAGTCGTAATAGATTATATAAATATCCTTTACGTTAACAATGCTTGACGGCAAAGAATAAAGATAAAATTTATGGGGTACGAGACTGTTTAGAGAAGGAGTGATGTATCCCATGGGGTATCATATATTTGGTATATGAGTACTCATTGAATACTCCCCTCTTTTTATTACCCCTCTTCCTCTTCTCATATACCCCTCTTTTCGGGATAACATATAGATATATTACAGATTATTTTGTAGCTTATCTAAGAAGGGAGTACCCTAATCTATTTTATAGTGCAATTAAGTTGTTTGTATATTTATAATATAACGTCTTCATGATTTTTTTTTATAATCCATTTTCAGCATACCGAGACTCGACTCTTTGGCTTCACGAAAAAAGGGATATACAAGTTTAGCCTCCATATTCTTGTCTCCTCATGTGTTTGTTATTGTTATTGTTTGTTTTTTTTTTAAATTATTAATATTATACTTATATATTTTAAATAATTTTTCCTTTCGCAGCTTAAGTACAGGATAATTACTATTGGCCAATTGACGACATTTTTATAGAAGCCTTGATACACGAATCCAAATCCAAATTGATCTACTACTTGAGACAACAAAACTTAATACTTGCAGTACATTTATTTTTATTTAAGAAATTATGCAATGATTTATATTATGATTTAATGATAAATCATGAGTCATGATCTATAAATAAAAATTATGACATCATTCGTACTAATGTTATTTTACTATACTTATCTAAAACGAATTCACTTTTTTCCAAATTAAAAAAATTCACAGCTTCATTTGTTAAGGTATAAAAAAATTCAATTTGCAATGAAAATTCCGGTCTAATTAACTCCGAGGGACCTTTGAACGCGTTTTCTTTAATAGGATGTCAAAGTCGACTAGTGTCTTATGACTTCTCTGACATACATATATTTGTTTTTTTTTTATTTTCCCTATTTTTTAAGGTAGATTTTTATATTATCAACTTTGATACTTGTTTATTTTTTTTTCAATTGGACGGAAAATAATTTTAAATGTATATTTTTTTCTTTTCCATACGTTATTTTAATAAAATCGTGTAACTTAAATAGCTGGTGGTATCACCAGCTTTAAGTTACACGAACGAAAGACTAATGAAAGTATTTTCATTAGTCTTTTTAGATTAATAATTTTAATATATACTTCCAGTAATAATTATATTATAATATATGACGTTTCACGAACTACTAGTTCAAATAAAATAAAATAAAATAAATAAATAAATAAAAATTACTTATTTTCTTAACAGAATGATGGTATACAAAAGTTGTGTTTTTTTAAAGTAATGTTCTAGGTATAGTTTAGAATAATGTCAGACTGAAGCTTGTACTAAGCTCTAAGCTTGTGTTACTAGGTACCAAATTTTAGATAAAAAAAATAAAAGCTAGTATAGACTATTAAGTGCTCAAAAAATAGTTGTCAATTTTATAAATATAATAAATGACTGTTATTGTTATTTTAATAGTTTAATTGCTAAATAAATAAATGTAACAATAGATGCATCTGTTGTGGGTTCGATTCCCACTCGGGGAGAATAAGTTCATTTTCAGAATAAGTTCAGATTTCGTCTGCCTACCCTGCTTTATGCAGGATATAGTGTGAAGCTGAATAAATAAATGAGTAAATATAAAGGTATCATTAAATAAATTCTCATTTGCTGATTGAATCTCGAGAGCGCTACAAAGTGATCTTCTACTAATTAAAAACTCTTCTCAAGGCTTATTACCTCCATTTTACAAGCTATTATACTTTTTTTAAGCTCAATTAACAAAAGTTATGTGGAAGAAGAATCTTTATAAATATATTATCTTTACGAATCTCGCGCATTTAGACGAGGTATAAAATTCTGATTTCCACCTTCTGTTAATTTTGGAAAAAGTTTTCATGTTAGTTAGCTTTTGCACTTTCTGTATAAAATTGAGATACTTGTTAGTTCACTTTGTTTTTGGTTAATAATATTTTAGCACTAAGTTATTGATTATTAAAAGATTTTAGTTTTAGAAAGATCAATCTGAAGCCCTTGAGAAAATACGTCTATTTTCTCATTGTGCTACAAAGGCGAAAGTTCAAACCCCACTGAATGGAATTACTATATTTTTTTTCTAGTCTTCAACTTTAGTAAAGCAAATCGTAGCGTCAACGCTACCGGAGTCGCCTCCAATACACAACATCTCTTAAATTTGGCAGAAAGTATAGAACGGAGTATGTTAGCACTAGATTATTTGCCTACAAAAAGAAGCTAAAACTGAAAAAAGTAGAAATATAAAAAGATCAAACAAAATGTAGACTTATACTTATTTGTTTATTCGATATATGTTATATTATGTTATTTAATTTAAGCCTGATTTAGCATCGAATTTATTACAAAGAGCGTCAGCATCGGTCGGTCATAGAAAATTAAACTGCGATATTATAGTAAGAAAGCTACTTAAAATAAAGCTACATGTTATATATAATTGGTATATTGATCTAAACAGTATCTGTTTTTGTTTAAATTTTGTTTGGATAGCAAAGCTTTATTAAATGACTGTTCATTTTAATTTTTTTGCTGTCACTTTATTCAATCATATTATTATGTAAAATTCCAATTGTTTTTTTTAAACCAGAATTTGAGAACGACAGTACTCAATGAAACACTTAACCAGTATGAGAAAATAAAATGGGACAAAAATCAATAAATAAAATTTTGTAGTGACTTGAAGGCAGGTGAATTGTAGTTGTAACATTTAATGTATTATTTTAAATTATATTAAATTAATTTTATATTTGTTTGTACTTTGGTACATGGTGTGTTGTATACCAGTAGTTTAATACAAATTATTAAAATTTCTATGAGTAAAAAAATTTTGATGCGTATCAATGTTAAATCAAGAATATATTTTCCCAAAACATAAATCTAGAGAAAATCCAACAAAAAAAATATCAAAATACCGATTCCCGGTCTATAACATTAGCTGGAACAATATACAAGTCAAATTGTACGTAAAAGACATACATTGAAAGAATGGGCAAACAAAGATAATTAGATTGGGAACTTGGCGCAACTCGCATACAGTAGGTATATAAATGTATCTATATGTATGTATGTATGTGTATACGTATATAGGTGACATACGACTAAGGAATTTTGATAACAACATTGTTTTGTTAGAGAAGCTTCATTGTTTTTATTTTATTTGCTATATAAATAGTATAGATTTGAGATTGTATGAATGTATTCGTTCGTTTAACTGTATTCATCTATATATCGAACGTTTGATGAATTTGCTATTTGAAAGGGATATTTTGAATATTTGAGGCAGAGTTTTCCAGATTGTGTGGAGCTTGCCAATGAAAGACCCTTGCCAATTGAAAACATCAAAATAATTTAAATATAATGATAATTGCATCACGATAAGAATTATGACTGATAATAATATTTAAACATTTGATCTATGGTTAGGTGTTTACATTTAAAATAAAAAAAAAAAAACTACAAATAGGAAAGCAGAGTGATAAATCACTAGGTATTCTAGTTTTAACTTAGTCAATACTGGATAGACGTGAAGCGTATAAGATAAACTGTAGATTATTCCCAAAAGACTTATTTCAATGTACTTTGACAAATACAAATTCTAATAGAACATTTGTTTACACATTTTCAACTTTATTTCGATGCAATAAAATCGATATGAACAGCAAATTTGTAGGTAACAGGTTCAACAGATCCGCTTAGATGCCGAACTTATTCCCGTTTTAAAATGGCTTTCGCGGAAATGGCCTTGGATTTCATGTATTTTAAATAAGAAGAATGAAAAAGGAATGATGAAATATTTTCATTTTTGGTAATATTAATTTTAATATACTTCGATTAAATAAGAGCAGAGTAATCTTTCTAGCTAGCCACAGGAAAATATGATTATATACGTATACTATATCGTATTAGTGAGTATATGAGTATATATTATGAATATTACAGGTTAAGCCTTAATAGCAATAGACTAAAGGATTTTAAAAAAAGTAAGGAAAAATTAAAATAAATAATTTAGTATTAAGAAGAAACCGAAAATTGTACTTATAAATATTTTCTAGTATTTCATTTTGTTTGGTTTTAAGCAGAGTAAGCTAAGCTCGTCAGGAACATTACAGGCATTATAGAATGAAATTAATATAAATTAAATATATTGATACTCCAAGTAGGAATCAAACATATATAGATCCATCGAACATATATTTATATATTCTATATGTTGTGGTAAATTTTTAATAGACTAATTAAATTTTTTTCATAGTAATTACTACATGAATACATTTGAAGCCATTATAGCCGCAGAAGTCTGAATGTAAACGAGAAAGTTATGGAGTCGCTTCCTACTAAAATAGACGTTTTTGCACAAACTGCAGCGCTAAGTTCCGCTATTAAACACACCATACCTCAAATTCAGTGGAAAAAACAAAAACACTTGTTTTCCCCCTATCCTGTTCCCACTCTATGTGCGTGTATATTAATATATTTTAATTAAATTAAAATTTATATAAATCAATTAATTTAAAAAGTTATACATATATACAGGTACATAAATAAGGCAATACGTGATTGTTAATTCAGATCAACGCGTCATCGTCCAGCTTAATTTCCCCAGCGTTAAACTTTCCACGTCAATGGCGGGGGTCCTCAGACGACCCATCGGAAGTTTGGTCATATCGTTAAGGTTCTTGCTCCAGGGAATGGTTTTCAATGGAATTTGGTGTGATTAATTTTTTATTTAAGTATATGATTTTTATTTAATTTTGTATTATGTAGAGTATTCTTTTTTTTAATAATTCGTATTTAAATTTAAGTAATTGTATAATGACGGTCGATGATGGAACCTAGTGTTAAGTGGGCATTGAACCCACAATCTTCGCCTTTGCAATCAGATGCTGTGCCACTTCGCCTCATCTATACGAGTACTATAATAAGACAGAAAAAAATTTGTTAATGTACTTTGAATATTTTTACGAAACAATGATGCAGGGACATGTAAAAATGTAATAGAATATGAATAGGATTTAAGTGAAACTATTCGTATCTTTTCTGTATAGTTATTTAGTCTGAGCAGGATTTAGGCTATAATTTGTTTTGTAGACTGGCACATTTGCTACAAAGCAGTCCAGCTTAATTACAAAAAATAATGATTTGGGGCTTGAGAACTCTATGCTGCCATAACTAACTTTATCGAAAATGAAAACTTTTCATTCATTAAAATGAAGAATCTGGAACGTATAATATAGTACTCCAACAGATAAGCGAAACTATAAGAAATAAGAAAATTGTAACTCATGATGAGCATTTTTCATTGAAATATTCAAATACGAGATCTAAACCATCTGAACCATGAACCGTGTTTATTTTCATACATTTTGATATATAAAAATCAAAATTTAAAGCTTGTCGCATTTAAGTAGATTGCATACGTTTGGCACAAAACAACGATACTTGTCTTTGCGTTGCGATATTGAAGATATAAAAATATAATATGATGACAATTACATCGTCTTACATAAAAGTTATATAAAATTTTTTTCGATTTATTTTATTTACGAGAAATCGTAATTTTTATTGTTTAATGTTTTTATAATAGAAATTTATAATAAATATTTAATATTTATTAAATATACCTACATTTATTGTAATAAATTGAAGGCCAACGTACGTGGTTGCAGCGTGAGAGACCTTAGGTAAGGTTAGACACTAATACAGACAGACAGGCTTTTAAGCGTGGAGAAAAGCTCTCTAGAAAGCTATGGGTAAAACCTTTGCGTGTGAACTTACTATTAAAATGAAATTTATAATTTCATTACAATAAGAAAAAAATGATTTAAATATTTAGTGTCCATCGTATTTTTCGCTTCATACTGTATATGGCAAAGAGAGATAGAACAGGTAAGCTAACCAGTTCTCTTCTTCCCGCCTGTATTCGAAGCACTGTGTGTTGAGTTACGGAACTCAACGCAGCACTTTATCCTACCTGCGTAGAGAAATGAAAATTATGCATTCTTTCAAATGGATATCGAACCCACGACTACCACGTTATACTGGCTCTCTTCTGGCTTAATTTTCTCTACATACTTTACATATTGTGGGTATAATACGTTAAAGCATACATTAATATACAACAAAATTCTTTCTCATCACTATCTATATATATATATATATATATATATATATATATATATATATATATATATATATATATATATATATATATATATATATATATATATATATATATTTATATATATATATATTTTTACACTACTTTCTCTATCACCAACCCATATTCACTTAAGCCATCAATATCGCAACACGCTAACCTCACGTATTGGCGTCGCGCGTGAAATATATGCGGTTTACCAGAATTTAAGCGTGTGCTTATTATCGAATAAAAAATACGTGATCTGAAATTCTATAGCTATCACGGTACTGATCAGCTTTGCATTATGCAGTTGTGAAGTTCCGCAGTGATATAAATTACTTTTTTCAATACTTTCCATGCTTTTTCCTTGTGTTTGTATAGAAAAAATATTATTTGTTTAATAACTAAAATTACATATTGCGCTAGAAATGAGCCATGGTCAGACAAGTCGAGATACTATATAGAAAACTGAATTATTACAATGTATGTTTATAATAAATTATAAAAACAAAAAAAAAAAAATAAGTACCAGTTTTCTTTTAGTTCTAAGTAAGTGAGACATAAGCCCATAATATATATTAGACAAATCATCCATTTCAATATAAATTATTATATAGAAAATGTATTCAATTTCTTCATGAAGATCCAAGTTTTCCAAGAGATTTACTATGAACTTCATATTTTTAAAGTAAACAAATGTTGGCATCCAAGGTATCTGGACATATGAATATGGTAAAAAAAAAAATATTAGAACTTGACTTGAAAAAATATTAGGACTATATGCATATAACAAATGCTATCGATGTGCATTGGGACAGCTTTGGTCTCTAAGAACGATGATTACAACTTCTTTCTCCAAGCTAAGAAATTCAGAAAATTTGTCATATCGCCTTTCTAGTAAGACAAAATGAGCGTTAACTTCCAACACTCGACACGCTACGTCTCAAATTCAAGCCAAAAGCGAAACAGGGAGTGTCTTGGCATCAAGTTCTATCTGTCTAAGTGTAACAAAGGTTACTTATATATAGGATAAAAGTAAAGCTTTCATGTAAATATTTATGTATTAATTATTTATGCTACTGCGTGTTGCCATCCTAAAGTAACGTGTATGTGTACGCGTTTGTCATCGTAAAATACCCTGTAAAGCTTATTGGATGTGTTTAAATATCTTATTAAAATTTATTTTGTTTAACTTAATTCAATGTTGATTCCTTAATATAATATAGTAATAATTATTACACTATTGTGCAGTTGGGGAATAAACCTGTTGATGGGGAGATTATGGGTTTGATAATGGCTCGGACAATAATATTTAAATGATAAAATATAAAATGAAATTCAGAATGTCTTATACGGTCCCTAAAAAAAACTACCTTAGCTCTACCTAAAATAAATCTATTTCATCATAAATTTCAAATTTTCCATCCTGGCGTAGTGGGACGGCGGCTGATTGTAAATACGATAGTTTAAGGTTTGATCACCGCTCAGGACTAGAGTTATTGCCATGTCTTCGCTCTGGTAAACTATAAAATAAAACGCGATGCTACGTTCCGCTACTAAACTCAGAATCTTGAATTCCAGTGGAATTTGGATAACGGAGTGTTAGCACGCTCTCTGTGCTTCTATACGCGATGCTACGTGAAACTGATAAATAAATAAAATTAATTTTATATTTATTATTTTTTATACATGGCAAACATGGCATGGCATGGCGAGTAAGTCCGTTTATTCAACGGTATGTGGACAAAAATTTTTGCATGTAGATAATCCTATTTCACACTCTTACCGAACAGATGGTCCCAATTTACTGGTTGACCAGCCTCGGTAAGAATCATGAACTAGAAGGGATTTTTACATATAGATTTTTATTTTTTGTCTTTTTTGAAACTAGATTTGGTGGACCTTATGAAATGCTATACGCTCTCCGCTTTTCTTTCTTTTCGTTTTTGTACATACGTCAGTTTAGTACATAAACTTAAATTTGTGAATTTAAATGTATTTTTTTTATTTTAGGAGAACCGTTGTCCAAGCCACATTCACAAAGTGATGCAAACATTTTTTACCATTTTCTCTTTAAAATATAATAGTACAGATAGTTTGGTAAATATATATTTTTCATACTTAAAGAAAACGTAGAAAAAAAATATTCCATGAGGCGAGGGTTCAAAACCCGCTGTGTTCAAATTTTTATATGTTTTGTTTAAGCATTTTTTCCATCCTTAGTGTGAATTAAAACTAAAAATCTGATAAATATATTTTTTTAGTTAAATAATTAGAAAATAAATCTTATAAATTATTCAATTTATTGGCATACTGTAAACGGTATTAACTGAGGTCAAACACTACTTAAAAAGTTAAAAATAAAAATAAAAAAATTAAAAATAATTTCTGATATGATCATAAACTGATGCCATCTTGTATCAGAAATTAATAGTTATATTTAGTTTATGTGGCAGTAAATCCCCGTATCTATGCATCAGTATAGACTAATTACCATATTAATAGAACAATTTACTATGCCATAATTTATACAAGTAAATTATACCTTAGCAAATTATTTGGAGAAGCCGTGAGAAGAACTAGTATCCGTACGCGTCTCCACTTGGAATAACCTAAATATATATAATCTTCTTTATATGCATTTTTTTTACTATCCTATATTTAAAGCCAAATAATTTTTTTAGCCAAAAGCTTTTTGACTAAGCCGAATAATTCAATTTATTTTAAATATATTAAGTAAGAGGCCATCGTGACATAGTAATTCAGTATCTGACTATCAAAGCGATAGTTTTAGTCACTCAGGGGAAGAATTAATTTCCATTGCACTGCTCTGGTACAACAAAGCGTGGTGTTGAGTCACCAACATGCTAGGCAAATAACGGAGTGTTTTGACACTAATCTTACGTACTGGTTACCTTGTCAGTGGGACAAATGGTTAAGCTGTAAAAACATATATGTAATATGAATATCAAATGTCGATCAATTGTACAATTGTGCGTGATGATCTCATTAGTAGGAGTTACAGAGAGAGAGAAGAAGCTTTATAGACATAGAGTTAAATAAAGAAAGAACACACACACACACACAAAAGCAATCCACATTCTAAACTTAGAAAAACAAGGATCATCGTGATAAATTTAAAAAAATATACAAACCTTTCAGAATTAATTTAAAAAATGGTGTGTTAATTAGAATTAACATTGTTCTTTATGCTGGCAACTCCGGTTTCATTTGGCCTTTAGGGAGACCCCGTTGAAATATGAGTGTTTTACTGCTTATACTGCTGTAGAAAGTTTTCACGTTAAGCTTCTATGCGAGTAAAGTTTAACTCCCGATTGCTATTTTAGTATGTCAAGCATGTCACAATTTTGATGAAATTTAACGATTTTCATAGTTTTAGTTTGTAATTCTGCTTAAAGTTCTCACGCGGTTGTAAAATGGTAGGTTTAGTGAATATTTTGTGCTTAAAGTTCATCTTAAATTACAATAAAGAATAGTAGTAGTATAGTTTCATTAGATCATTAGATGTAGTACACATTTTTGCGATAGAATAAGCTCAGAGTGTATTAAAACTGAATTCATATATATATATATATATATATATATATATATATATATATATATATATATATATATATATATATATATATATATATATATATATATATATATATATATATATATATATATATATATATATATATATATATATATATATATATATATATATCTACTATAATGAGCGAATTCTTTTTAATTATAGTAATATTTTTTTTGAATGTTCACAACTAGCGCTTAGTCCTATCCTAGCTTAGCCTATTAGTCATCTCAACGATGACATATTGCATGACAGCTTGACGTTTTACAGGTTACGGATTCTAACTTAAAACTACTAAATCCTTTACTTCCAGCTCTATTTTCGATATAACATGTCAGTTGGTGGAGATTTAAAAGATAGAAGTGAAAATCGTTTATACACGTCATTTCGGTAATTCCTATAATTACTTATATATATACAGAGTGTTATACTAATGCAATCACAAATACTTCAGAAAATATCGGAACAAATTTTACCAAAAAATTTTCTATAGGCTTTGAAACACTTCTTTACGTTTATTTCTCCAAAAATGTGTTTTAATTCTCTAAAAGTGCTATTTGCAATTTTTTTCACAAATCCTTTTACTTACAGGATATCAATTGTAGTTATTGTGACTGTTGATCCGTCAATCGAGTTACATCCTGTATATGCAGATAGTACGTATACATAAAAAGTTAATTCTCATAGTCAACAAAATCTTTGGTTTCTAGTGTATTTTACACTTAAAAAGAAATACGGCTTTAACCGAATTAATCGCGTATATTTTAGCATTCGAAAAACCAATCCATCAGTATAATGAGAGCTCTGCATAATATGACACTACATTTTTATGAAGAGATACCAAGGTGTGGGCGTCAACTGTAGTGCGTCTATTGTATTATCATATTGTGATTTACATACATACATACGTACATATATTGATTATTTATACATAAATAATATTAAAATGTCAATCTGTGACTAAAATCAAAGTGAGCTAACTTAAAAACGTACATTTTGTGGTAAATTGTCCTAGAATCATAAAATTATGACATAGGTAACTTTTTCTTAGCTTCACTCTTTATCCCATATATAGCAAAGTAAATAAAGACTTCCTCTAGAACTAAAAGCGACTTCAATAGTATAACTTAATAAAAAATAAGCGGATATAAAAATAAGCTGAAATAAGAAAAGAATTCGATTAATTTTGTCCCACTCTCACTGCAGCAATATGGCGTGAAATAATATAATTTAAATAGAATATTATTTAAAGTTAAAATTATTTACATCATTAATAAAATATTTTCAAACAATTAACACGTCAATGCACAATTTTTTTTTTTTAGTCCATGACGATTTCACCCCCGTTTAAAAAAAAAGGGTTCACAACTTTGTAAACCTTGAAGTATAAAGAATACAAGCTACGCTTTGTTTCACTAACCGACCATCCAAGACGACTTCGCCATCCACCTTCGTAACACTATACCGTTAAAAAAAACTAGTCAAAAAGTTTAAATATCTTGTCAAGTTAACCCGTTATATTATCAAGTAATTAGAACGAGTTACTGATTCAAATTATAACTTAAAAAAATATTCATATTGAATACAATATCTCGTATGTGTAAGATTGAACTTATAAAACTAATATTTAAAGATAACATCTAAAAAAATGTATATAGCGGGATTTAAACCCACTTCTCATAGAAACTTAAATCTCTGGCCGCTGAGCACTAAGCCATGCGTTCTTCATCACGGTGCGTCGAAATTCTTATATGCTTTCTACAACGCCAAACTACACGCAACACTAAAAAGTATGATCAATCTATTTATTTTGTCTATACATATATAATATTAAAAACTAATTGCATCTATTTCCATATTTCTTTACTTTGTAACTACATATATATTAAATATTATATAAAAACCGACCGTCGTGGCGCAGAGTCACATCGTCTGCCTGTAAACGCGACGGTTTGTGGATTCGATTCCCACTCAGCAAAAATGAAGTAATTTTATTTTCTTCGCTCTGGCAACAAGGCAAAGCGCGGCGTTGAGTTCCGCCACTAAACACGTAATGCCTCGAATGGCAGAAAATGGGGAACTGGGTATTTTAACACTAGGTTCCGTCAACCTACGGTTCCCTCTGCCTACCCTGCTATGTGCGGGATACAGCGTGTAGCTTAAAAATAATAATAATAATGTAAAAACTATTTATATATGAAACTACTGAAACTTACCAAAGCTTCTTACAATATATAAATACATATTATAAGCTTATAGTCGGCTGCATATTTCTGAGTCAGTGATTTGTGCGAGTATCCGCGTTAACCCACAAAGGGATATTATACATTTACATAATCGTCATATAGTAATAACATCTACTGGTAATAATTAGAATAACTTAAGCTGTAGGTCGTTAAGGCGCAGTGGGAGGGTGGTGAGGTAGGTATGGATTCGATTCTCCATTAGGGAAGTATAAGGGCTAAGGGCGTCAATGTTTCCGTATTTTCGTTTCGTGTAGAGAATAATAATCTCTTGTAGGGTACAAGACTTGTTTATTTGAAAGGGTAGAAGTGCGTAATATGCATTGTAATGGCGAAATCAGCTCACAATCTTCTCGTGATTTGAAGCTCTTTCTCTGTCACCCAACCCTGTTAAAGATATTGTTGATTCATACAATTCGGGGTGAATTATATATCTTAGTATTTAAAATATTAATATTGTGTTTATATACAACTACTGACAGATCGGAATAAATTAGTCGGAAGCAATTTTTTTTTGTAAAAAGACATCCACGTGGTACCACCATAACAGGTCGGGTTGGGTGAGTCGCGGTCCGTTCATTATTTAATTTGAGATAATTGAAAAAGCAGACGTTCCTTAGTCTCCTATGCATCATGTGGTGACCATCTCTGGACATTTTCCAAGTATATGGATCCTGACTGTTGTGTCATATTAAAACATATTGTATTCTCTAAAAGTTCTATGTCTTGTACGAATATTTTCCAAAAGACCGGGTTTATTTGAACCCGTGTAGTGAAGGCGTAACGAGAAATATAACTGATGCAAAGCATAATAATATCTCGAATAATCTTAAATTTTTTTTTAAATAAGTTTCTTTTTCTGGCCTGTTTGTGAACCAATCTTTGCTTACTATGGGAAAAAAAACGCCAAGTGTACAGAAATAAAAAAAAAACACAAACAAAACGAACTCAATTTTTATAAGTAATATTTTCTAAACACAAAACAGTATTTTCTATTATCTCTAACCTTTTACACATTACCTTGTAGGTTTATACAAATCTAACCTCTATGAATGTGTTTTAGGGCGTTTTTTTCCATACATTCCACGATCTAGGTTTCCCAGCGCCAATGCATTATTCAACGTCCGTTTATTCTTACTTCGCTAAATGAATTAACTTGCCTATCTTTTTTTTCTTTCTTTCGCCTCATTTTTTACACCGCTCATCTCCATATTGGGGTCAATTTTAAGTGATATTAATAAATTTGAAGTTTAATTTACCTAAAGATACTACGGATAGAATAATATTTGTAGAAAATGTATATAACTTGTAGAAAATTGCTTACAATATCATTATTTTTTGTAACAACATAAATAAGTTGTACATACATACATATCTTGACCATATCTTGACGCTTTGTCCCTAGCGGGGTAGTCAGAAAAAACGGAGCGCCTAACGCTGCGGTCCCTGCATACCTCTTTCGCCTCGTCCACTGTTATTAACCTCTACATACATGCTCTCCGGGGCGTCCTCATGCTTTTTACGTGACCTTCCTCCAGTATCTTCGACACTGTGTTTTGAAGGTCAACCGAGGTCTTACCTTACCTATACCTTACCCTTACCTTACCTTACTATTCACTTTTGCTTAATATATATTTTTTACCATTCTTTCATCACTCGTTCTCTCAACATGCCCACACCGAGCACGTTCTTCTTCATTCTTACTATGACATCCTCGCTGGTATCTATCTACCCTGCTGTGTATCTCTTTGTTGAGGTTTCGGTCAGTTAAGCTGACTCCGCATATTCTCCGAAGAGATCGCATCTCCACAGCATTCATCTTTCTTT
The DNA here is from genome assembly GCA_037127375.1 of Dione juno. Lineage (NCBI taxonomy): Eukaryota > Metazoa > Arthropoda > Insecta > Lepidoptera > Nymphalidae > Dione > Dione juno. The sequence continues at coordinate 6,055,816 of JAXRJS010000056.1, read as the reverse complement.
CGTTCTTCTTATGCAATACCCACGTTTCACTGCCATATAACAGCATCGGCACCAGAACTGCAATATAAAATAAATTAGTAAAAATAAAAATTTAAGTAGAATAGACTTAGCTTGATGAGAACGTACGGCTTAGTGGTCTTTCTAATATTTTGATTGATTTATTTACTTATATGTCGGACTTAACTTAAATAGTGTAGATATATATATATATATATATATATATATATATATATATATATATAATATATATATATATATTATATATATATATATATATATATATATATATATATATATATATATATATATATATATATATATATATATATATATATATATATTATATATATATATATATATATTATATATATATATATTATATATATATAGATATATATATATATATATAGATATATATATATATAGATATAATTTTTTTTTAATTAAAATACATAGAGAATAGTATCTTAACCGTTTGAACTATAAAACAATATTGCTTTCCACCTTATCAATGAAAATATTACAAAATTTTCTGTTATTAAGTAAATTACAAGATTTTCACTAAAAGATGGAGTGACTCGGCAAATAGATTTGTATTCTGGCATATTAAGAATATAGTATATAGATAGTGCCAAGGCATTGTTTTCTATTTCTTGATAACTTTGCAAACATTATTACTGTGACTGTAATCACTTTTTATTTTATATTTTTATTCAATAAAGTATAATTGTTTTTAGAGATCAACTTATTATATTGTTATTGTATTACATTTATTTTTATAAAGAGGAACAAATTATTATCGTTTTCTCGCTCTGATGGCTCTGATGGCTATTAAGTCCAACTTCTTAATAAAATATTTCGAATGCGAGTGGAATGAATATATGCTCATAATAAATTCAACCAATAAACAGTTGACTTCTTTTTGTTGACTAAAAAACATCATTCTTATAAGAAAAATATTTTTACTATATATGTTCTATGATAAATATATTATATACTAACTAATATTTTGACATTTTAATATTTTAAACACTCTTAGACTTAGAATTCAGTGGATCGATATTACTATTTTTTATAGCTTTTAGCTGTATCCCGCATATTTATACTTATAATATAAAGATGAAAAAGTTGTTAGTTTGTTTGCTTAAACGCACTAATCTCAAGAATATTTTTGTATTGAATAGTTCATATATTGAGGAAGGCTATATAACATCACTCTATGACTAATGCAAAAGGCCCGGGTGACATTTAGTAGGGTATATACAAGGTAGGCAGCGGGAAGTATTGTTAAATAACTCTTTCCCCCAAGTGGGATTCGATCGCACAAGCTGTCACGTTCACAGTCAGATGCTGTGCCGCTGCGGCACGACTGCCTGTAACTGTTGATACTAGAGTTAATTAATAAAAACTAAGTGTAAGCTTCCACTTGTCAAAGCTTTGCCCGGCTTATATGTTTACTAGTCTCGGTAGGATTACATTTAAGCTGGACTCCGACATCACTAAATACATATTATGTTGTATACATTTATGTGTTAAATTAATATATTGTAGGAAAGTATTGTTTAACTTTGACCAACTTTTATATTATATTATAAGTTTAAAGGGATCATTATATTAATAAAAATAATTTTTGTTTTCTTGATCTGGTAGACAAATCCTGGGGTTAAGTTCCGCCAACACACAATATCTGGAAAATTAGGGAACGGACTGTCTTAACATAATTTTTATTTAGTCCGGTATTTGGGAACGAACGTGAAGCCGCTTTTTTTTGTAAGATTGGATAAGAGGAAATGGTCTAGGTCTAGTTTTTAACACACTATTTTAACATAATTTTGACCGATCTTGAAATCGAAACGTCGGATAATTTGAAATAATTAAATAATGCAGTCACATAAATAAAATAAAATAATAATTTAAAATAATATATTTATGTAAATTCCAACTAAAAGCTGAAAAATAATTTTCTAAAAAAAAAAAACACGTTTTAATAAAATTTAAACTAAAAATAAATGTAAATGTAATAAGATAAAAACAATTTCGTTGTAAAAAAAGCTTGGAATGTTTAAGCTTCATTCAAATCGATATTTATGTTCTTGTCAGCTTAATTACCGGGTTTACGCAATAATTGAAAAAGAAATATATATATATATATATATATATATATATATATATATATATATATATATATTATATATATATATATATATATAGATATATAAACTTAAAAAAATGAGACAGATACTACTTGTTTTTCAGTCAAGTTATATCGATTATTGTAGATATACCATAATATATAATCTTAAAGTGGAGAAAATAGTGCTTTAACAAATTATTATATTTGTCAACTTCACAGAATTTAGGAATATATAAAAACAAAAAAAATATACACACAAACACACACACAACATACACAGAAATAAAAAAAAAATACAAATAAAAAATGCATAATTTAATGTAATAATGCACAATAAGCCAAAATTGCTAATGTATCTCAAAAGCTCAAGCGCACTCACAGAGCGACTTTGTTTTAAAATATTAAATTTAACTTTATTCATGACTTCTTTTAATTACTTGAAGTCGCTGACTACAGTTTTGTAGAGACCAGATCTATAAATTATGCATGTTGCAACCGAGCCGCTTGAGATAGAAATAAAATGAAATTTTCTGGAAGAATTTTTAATTTTCGAAATTATTGCTAGCTAGTGACTCGCGGTTTTGCTTGCATGCTCTAAGTGATTATGGGATATCTGTTATTTACCGTATTGTAATACAAAAATAAGTTTTGTATGACATCACCATACATTTATGTGATATTTGCGCCATTAATTTAATGTTATATAGTTAGTTCAGGTTCGCCCCTTCGTATGCATTTATAGCAAGGTAGAGCCCAGTATTAAGACTCAATTGTGTATTGTGGCTGAACTCAATGTCCCGTTTTATCATAATATGTCAGAATATAAAATAAATCTATTTGCCGAGTCACTCCATCTTTTAGTGAAAATCTTGTAATTTACTTAATAACAGAAAATTTTGTAATATTTTCATTGATAAGCAATATTGTTTTATAGTTCAAAAGTGTTAAGATACTATTCTCTATGTATTTTAATAAAAATTTAATATATATATATATATATATAGATATATATATATATATATATATATATATATATATATATATATATATCATAATCGGTCTCATAAACATTTTACATATATATATTCATTTTACAAGTTTATTAGTGAGCTTTTAACACAAAATCTCATACAAATTACGACTAGCGTACAATTAACACTTCCAGCAAATTGGTAAGAGAAACAAAGCTTCGTAAATTTTATACTATAACTAATTACCCGTTGGAAATTAGAACCTTTTTAAGTAAACAAAAATTATGAAGCAAATTGGATCTTATTTTCGTAGTTGTAAGGCTTATTTTGTATAAATAAATTTTCATTTATTGGTGGTCTTGCGGTTTGGCACAAGTAGTTACAGCACTAAAAAGTAGAGCAAATGATATGGTTAAATAAAATGAAACAGCAGTGTGTAATTGTAATTGAAGCTTTTTAAATGACCTTCCGTGTTCGTAGAGGTCACGAACTTTTTTGGTATAGGAGAAATTATATTTTTCATCATAATATATCTTGTGGGTTAATCATGTGCCTTTATTAAAGTACAGCGTATTGCAAGGCGTAACTAAACGCAGTATTTCAGCGAACTCAATCAAGTTGTAGATGTTGAATAATTCTTGGTTAAGGAACCGCGGCATTAACTAAGTCATTTACTAATGATTTGGCGCACAATATTTTTATTGAAAATTATACCAATTTGTAAGTCGTCTATAGAACTGCTGATGAATAGTACTTTTACTCGTGATTGTGAGAAACGAGTAACAAAGTAAATCGGGAGATTTCTATAATAAAAATATAAATTCAACTAAACTACAGCAATTATATCTTAATACGAAGCTGTTATTCGCATAAATTTGTGCATTCATATATTATGTTGTTTCACGCCCCATTCCACATGTATTTTATACTAATATGTATTTTATGCAGGGTAGGATTTAACTATTGTCAAGATATTCCGTTGTCCAAATGACTCTGATGATGTCTCTGATCTCTGATGATGATTATTTCGAGAGATTTGTTCATTTTAAGATTTTTTGAATTAAGTGACAAATTGTGATAGCCATAATTGGTGGAATGTTTCCAATAACTTAAATAACATCATTAGTCTGAATGAAGATCGAAAACGTGAAGGTGTTACAGTCTATGTTTCGAAATGTATGTAGCGACTAAATGGGAGGATGTAAATGAATTAAGCTTTAGTTAATAGTCGCATACATTAGGACTTTGTAATCAGCAGTCAGAAACGTTTGATTATTGTGGTATTTAAACGAGCTTACAATTTACGTTTTAAAATAAGCTCGGCCTGTTTAGAACTATCATCGGTTAATTTCCAGAATGTACTTCGGAGGTGATACTAGTATAATCGTTTCGAATGTGGTTAGGTAGAGCGAGGAGCTGGGTCAGTGGAGGTGAGCGTTAATGAGTATTTAAAAGGGGCCCATTAAACCTACATATGGGCCGCAAATTTCAGATACTCTTTATCTTTAAAGTATATTTCTTTAGACTATGAAAAAGAAAAGGAAACTTCGAAGTAATCACTCAGTGTTACGAGGTTGACTGCACTAAACGCTTAAATTCATAATTAATTTATTTTTTTTTCCTATGGAAAACCATATAAATAGTAAATCTTAGGTTTTGCATATCATCCACTTAAGATAATAAATATTTTCCATTAAAATTATATTAATTTTAAAGCAACTGATATACATACGCTCTAATAGTCTTTTAATCCTGCATAGTAGAGTGGGTAGGTACAATCCAGTGTCACTTCTGTGTCCACTTTTCGCTCGAATCTTTGACAAAACGTGTTAAGTAGTGGAACTTAATGCCAGACTTTGTATTGCCCAAAGGGAGAAAATCTAATAATTAAATCTACCGGGTAGGATTCTTACAAATATCGCGCTTACAGTCTATAGTGACAGCTAGTGACACATCCAATATTTAATTTAGTACGAGATTCAACAGTTAAAACACTATTTAAAATAAATTTAAGTTACAAAGCTACTAAAGTATATCCAAAGACAGACAGCCCAAGGCTGTTATACAGGGATTTAAATTCACCAAGTTAAGTCGAGTGATACGTATTGCGTACACTGTAGTTACATAGAGATCTATTAGCGAGTACTATGAGTGCTTATTTCAGTTTGTTTTTATTTATTTATTCTTTTGTTTTTGGGAATGATTGCTTAAAATCTACTTGTGGTTTACCTTTACCTTAGCGTATCTTTGGTTAGATAAAATGCACTGTAAATAGACGAAAAGTGGAAATTGAAGGCACTTCATCATCGTGTCTTTCAGGTTATCTTATTGTACCGCTGTACTGCAATTTCTAAGTGAAATTCTAATCTATCATTGGGTATTGTATTTAAACGTCGTTTTATGTTGATTTATTATGTATTATTTTAGCCAAATCCGTTCTATAACGCTACTGCAATAGTAAAGTGAAATAGTTTTCTAACTATAACACAAAATGGTAGGGATAAAGTAATCTTAGGACAAATACACATTGCTCTTCAACTTTCAATTCAAGGAGGAATGAGTTTAAATAAAGAATGTTAAAACGTTACGAGTTTATATTGCGTAATATATATATATTATATATATATATATATATATATATATATATATATATATATATATATATATATATATATATATATATATATATATATATATATATATATATATATATATATATATATTATATATACATATATATGCAGGGAGACATGGTGGTGGAATGACAAGGTACAGGAGGTGATTCATGATAAGAAGACTGCATTTAAGGAGTGGCAGCGTTCCAACTTTCCTGAAGACAGACTGGAGTACATAGCAGCGAAACGTGCCAGCAAAAGAGCTGTAGCCAGAGCCCGCAGTGAAAGTTTATTACCTCTATATGATAAACTTGAAACTGTGGAGGGGCAGAAGCTCATCTACAAATTGGCACGTGCTCGGGATAAAGCGACGCAAGATATCACAAAATGTCTTTGCGTCAGAGATTCCCAGGGCAAGCTGCTTTGTAGTCATGCTTCTGTGAAGGAGAGGTGGAGAAGTTACTTCTTGGAGCTGCTGAATACTCAGCACCCGGGTAGTATTCCGTCTGAACCACCTCCTAACCTGGGACTTATTGCTCCAATAACCCTTGATGAAACTCGGAATTGTCTTCGACGCATGAAGAACGGCAAGGCGGTGGGACCTGACGATATTCCGATCGAAGCGTGGAAATCGTTAGGCTCTCGTGGTGTGCTCATGCTTACTGATCTTTTTAACCGCATTTTGAACACTGGGACGATGCCACATCAATGGCGGCACAGTTTTATTACCCCTATTTACAAAGGAAGGGGCAGTGTTCAAGATTGCGGTAGTTATAGGGGCATTAAGATTATGAGTCACACCATGAAGCTCTTCGAGCGCGTGATTGCCCTCAGGCTCCGCCGAGAGTGTACTGTTTCTGAGTGTCAATATGGATTTCAGCCAGGATCAGGCACTACGGACGCCATTTTTGCCCTCAGAATTTTGATGGATGCACACAGGGAAAAGAGGAGAGCTCTGCATGTGGCATTCTTAGACCTGCAGAAGGCCTTTGACTGTGTGCCACGTCAATGTATCTGGTGGGCACTGCGATCCAAAGGGATCCCTGAATCCTATGTTGCTATTATCAGAGACATGTACAACGACTCTGTTTCTACAGTTAGGACCGCTGTTGGCGATACCAAACCCTTCCCAATTACAGTAGGGGTTCACCAAGGCTCAGCTCTTAGTCCACTTTTGTTTAATGTAGTGCTAGATACTGTCACGGCTCACATCCAGGACCAGCCTCCATGGCTGATGATGTATGCCGATGACATAGTACTCATTGACGAGAACCGACTGATGCTGGAGCGTAAAGTGAATGCCTGGAAGGGTGCGCTTGAGAACGGTGGTCTTAAACTGAATGTGTCAAAGACCGAGTACATGGCTTGCGGGAACCCAGACTCGAGCACCATCCACATCGGGCCTGAGCCAGCCGTTAAGTCGGAGAAGTTCAGGTACCTTGGATCCATTATGCACGAGTCCGGAGGCATCGACTACGATGTCCACGCCCGGGTTAGCGCTGCTTGGGCCAAATGGCGGGAGGTCACTGGTGTGGTCTGCGATCGCAGAATACCGCCCAAACTCAAGGGGCTGATATACAAGAGCATGATCCGACCAGTTCTTCTATACGGCAGCGAATGTTGGCCAGCATTATCTCGGCACACTCAGGAGCTTCACGTAACGGAGATGAAGATGCTGAGGTGGATATGTGGCGTTACTCGGGCTGACCGCATACGCAACACATTCATTCGAGGTAGTCTTGGGGTCCGTGACGTAGCGGATAAGCTCCAAGAGCGTCGTCTGAGATGGTATGGCCACGTTTTGCGCCGGCCTAAGAACTACGTCGGAAGAAAATGCCTTGATATGTCTGTCCCTGGAGTAAGACCCCCGGACGTCCAAGGAAGCGATGGCTGGACGTCGTGACGCACGACATGAGAGCCAATGGACTAACCACTGAGGATGCTCAAGACCGTGCAAAGTGGAGTAGACTAAGTAGGAAAGCAGACCCTGGCAATAGGCCGGGATAATGCAAAGTGGAAGAAGAAGATATATATATATATATATATATATATATATATATATATATATATATATATATATATATATATATATATATATATATATATATATATATATATATATATATATATATATATATATATATATATATATATATATATATATATATATATATATATATATATATATATATATATATATATATATATATATATATATATATATATATATATATATATATATATATATATATATATATATATATATATATATATATATATATATATATATATATATATATATATATATATATATATATATATATATATATATATATATATATATATATATATATATATATATATATATATTATATATATATATATATATATATATATATATATATATATATATATATATATATATATATATATATATATATATATATATATATATATATATATATATATATATATATGTTTGATTATTGATTGGCAGTACCGAGATGCAACTCTAGACGCCACAATAAAAATAAATTTGTTTTCAGAGAGCGTTTTTCCAGGAATAACCTAGCCGCTCCTTTAAATAGATTGGTAATGTTGTATAATAATATATTAATAAGGCAAATCTATTTATTTTGATATTTTCCGACAATCCACATACTCTTTTAAACTAAAAGTGAAAAAAAATGATCTCAGTCTGAATTTACGTATTGGAAACGATTATTCATTTTGTTTGATTTGGTTGTTGTTAATTTAAAAATGTAAGTTAGAATGGTTTGTATAATTTCTCTTTTTTTTTTAACTGTCTTTGCAAAGAATGATTATTGTTATTCTCCTATTTTTTTATGCATGTTAAGTTAGCCTTTAAGTGTGGTATGCAATTTAGGTAATAGTATTGTTAAATATTTATAAGTATAAGAATTTTTTTTTGTATACAACGTTGGCTTCCTAATAAATAAATAAAATAAAATAATATATAGATATATAAGTTAAGGTTAGCTTATAGGTTTGATCTTCTCCTAGATATAAATAAATAGGTAATAGAAATTAATCAATTTATTATATTATTTATATATAGCGCAACTTACAGTTTCACCACTAAACATAAAAAGCTGTGCAATGATGTAAAGCCCTCTCTGCTGACACCGAGGAACTGCTAAGCTAAAAAAAAAATCTTAAACTGTCATTGGAAATAAACTGACTATATTTATTACTAAATGTCCTACATCTAGCACCAAATTTAAAAAAAAAATAAATATATAAATAAATAACAATCTGTTTGTTTATACGTTACGGAATATGGACAGAAGGCCGTAACATCCAATTATTTCCACGTTGTCGATTACTAATTATGGAAGGCTAATAACATTGATTAAAGGTTAATTTAGTTTACTTTGTATTCAATAGAATAGTGTTGTAGTATTGTTTCAAATGTACAGTAGATTTATTATATGTAGATTATTATTAAAGGATATATTATAATTATATTAGTATTATACTCTATTTTCTGCCACGAAAAAAAGGCAAGCTTGGGGCGAGAAGCGAAGAACGAGTTCGCTCTGGCTACCCTTCACATATTTTATATATGCAATATCGCCAAAATATGTGAAAAATGAAGCTGAAATTGATATTTATTTATTTATAAGGCAAGCCAACGCAACATACAATGTGACTTATTAAAACAATTGTGTACAATACTGAAAAAGCGAATTACACTTACAAGCTAGCTTAACATGATTAAAATAAAACAATAAGCATTTCTAATCTACACTAAGTTAAATACAACTACAATAATAAAAAAAATAATAAAGAATATTTAAACAAAAACAAATATACTAAAAACACAATAAAATATACAAACTCACAACTAAGCGTCTAAATAAAAACAGATACGAGTATATCACTCACTATATACATCGTATATTATGTAAGATACATTAAAAAGTAAAAATCGAACACGTTCTTTCTCTTTACCTGATAAAGACAAAAATCTTTTATAATCAGAAAGGAGGGTAAAGATATCAACACTCTTTTTATCAGGGTGGGTAGAGCAAATTTAGTGTTGAAACACTCCGTTTCCCACCTAGTTTTCGAGACAATGCGTATTGCGTGGTGAAAATATTTTATTAGCCCTCATGGGTAAAAATCCTTAGTCGTTCCGTCCGCTGCACAACAATGGCGTCTAAAAAATCCATTTGTAATGTGTAATAATCGTGAAAATAAAAGCTCTGAATAATGTTAAAATTTTATCAAAATCGAACCTACACCAGTCTTTTAAATAACACAGCTTCGCAAAGCTCATGCTTCGCAAAGCTCACGAAGTCATGAAAAAAACTATCACTTCCACCGACAGATTGCACAATGTCTATATCGAATTTCACGTTATCTTAGATGAAGGTTCTTGGGAATGGGATCCGGACCCCTGGGAACAGTATAATGGGTCCCATCTGACATAATAGCATTCTATCTCGTCCAATACATGCATGAAGTATATATATTTTTTCAACTTCCTTTTGTACCTCGCATATGGCAGAGTGGCAGAGGTGATTTAGTTTTAAGATACTCTGTACTCCAATTTATGAGACGTTGCTTGTTGAATGGTGGAACCCAACGCCGCACCTTTGTCTTTTTACTAGAATAAGGAAATAATATAATCAATTCTTCTGAGTAAGAATTGAAGCCTTTAAGCTTTAGCTTTAAGCTTTAGCTTTTAAGCTTTAGCTTTTAACTTCACGGTCTTCGCTTCACTTTTGCTTCAGTATCTCGCGTAAATCACTCCATTATCCGCTTTCCTCCCGAATTCCAGACACTGCGTGTTGAGTGACGGAACTCAACGCTTTTTGCATTGCATGCATTGCATTTTGTCTTTTTCATTTCATGATAACTTTTTTAATTTAATCTTGAAAAAAGACAAATCTTATTAAAAGGAATTGTTATGATTAAGATATCAAGCAAAAACGGTATGACGTTATCACGTTACTATTTTGTTATAGCTAACGCTCAGTTTTAAGGCGTTGAGTGAGCGATTTCAGTATTTGTTTTTTTTTTCCCAAAAAAATATTTACTGCTATAATAATTCTACAGCATAATTAACAGTAATGCGATATTATATATTGAATTTATATTTTCTGAAGAAAAATTAACAAAATAAATCTTTTTTACTTATAAATACATTTCGATACAAACGTGACTTATTTGACTGTGAGTGACATTCACGCTATATCTCTAAAACAGATAAAATAGTGATTTATCACTAACATAATCTACCTTGAAAACGTTAATCATATAGTAAAAAAAATAATAATTAAGAAATTCATCGCTTTCACCCAACTGCTCCCTTAGAATTTCGATATCGCGATAGCATCAAGCGTTGAGTGAGGCCCATTCAGTAGATGGCTGCCCATTTTATGAAACTGGAGGTCTCAAAAAACTGCCTAGCTATATCCACAGCTGAGGCTCGTTAAGGCGAAGCAATGTAACAAATCTTATTTAACACGCTTTAATATTGTTCAGGTGTGTAGCGAATTTTTTGTAGTTACCAAAAAATAACGGGAAATACGGCTAAGTGTAAGTTGGATATTTAAAATGGTTCCTTATATTATTAATTATTTATTTTTAATGTTTATTTCAATTTGTCTGATTTAAGTTCAAATTTAAGTAGGAGAATATTTAAAATATTTTAAAATATTTTTCGTAATTTATTTAATCGTACTTATTGGACTCGTGGCTGTGGTAGATTTTGATTTTATTATATTCTAGTACACTCGCAAGGTGAATATAAAACAAGATGGTATAAGAAGCACCGAAATAGGTCAACATGGTCAAAATGTCAAAATAGGTCATAAATCATACATGGACGGCAAGACAAGAATGGAGTGAGATATTATCAGGTTAAAACCTATTTGAAAGCCTAAAGCCATATTTGAGTAAAAATGTGTTGAATAAACATCATTTGTGCATTTCAGGTAGGCAACTACAGCATAGTGTCATAGATTAAATAATAGAAATTTAGCATTTATATCGAAAAAAGCTGTTGAGCTTGTTGCCAGCTTCTATCAGTAGAAGTGTCTGCCAAGCTGGTGGTAGCTTTATATTAGTATTTAGGAAAAAGTTTTGTTCAATAAAGAATATTTTGTTTTACTTTTAATTTGAATTTGATTTCTTATCAAATAAGGAACACAAGTACATGTGTTTTTTTTATTATGTCGCTTAATTTTTTTGTCTGTATATATAATTCTCACATTACTGACTGACAGCTGAAATTATGCAGTATAGAAACCTACGAGAATTACGTTTTATATCATTTTTATATAAAATGTGTGGAATAAATTTAATTTCAATTACATGCAGGATTGCTACCATTGTATCTATACATATAAATAAAATTGATATGTCAGTTTGTGATTTGAAAATAACTGTGTATTTCGAATAGATATATTTATTTACACGTTATATTCGAGTATTGATATTTAAAAGAGCAACTGTCTGCCTGTCCGGTGGGAATCTTACGTTCATTTTAAACTTTGAAAGTGCTTGTAAAAGTATGTTTGATTAAAAAAAATTAAATTTAATTTGATAACGAAATTGATATTGTGGGCCACAGCGTGTTTCTATATACATTTTGTTTGTTTATATATAAAATACAAAATAAAATCTACATAAATAATAATATTTTTTACATACTTATTATATTATTTATACATTCTGATCTTTAATATTTAAGCACGGAATTCTAAAAAAATACATGATAAAGGTATGTACGTACTCGTATATATCGTTATTTGGGCCTCGATCCCTTTTTGCGGAGAATGTATCTCAAAAGAAAAATTATAATATCGTCCTTTTAATTTCACGCTGTAATTCTTCAAAGATGAGGGGATGCTGCATAATATCTGGATACTTTTGGTCGATTTAGATCATTATGTTAATATTTTGATGTTAGAGTGAATAGTGTCTAGCTGGAGCGTAGACATGAGATGGACGTAAGAAACGCAAAGGGGAAAAAAAAATTTAAAAAAAATATATAAAGTATATAATATAACCAAACTGAACATTTTGTTTGTATATTTGACAGCACTTACCCCTGAAACTAGTCAATTAGAAAAAATCTTTTGTTATTATTTATTTGTATATAGGCCACATTAAACAGGTAGGCTATTAGGCTATAGGCTACGTACATATATCTACGCCTAAATATTGGTGAAACACTGTACGAGTGACATTCTTTCCAACTTCATACAAAAACATGGAGAAAGCAATTTTACTACACGAAGACCTAATCTTGCAGTCTCTTTGATATGCTATTTATGGTTTTTAGAATACATAGAGGTATTACAAACGCTTCATTTGAGAGGCACATAGCAGCGTGATGTAGATGCATTAGTACATCACTCGTTGCTTTTGGAGCACTCTTGCTTTTCACAACCCAAGCTAATATTGTAAATGTAGTTATTCAATATGACAACTACTTAGTTCTTATTGCTAGTAGAATTGTTCAGAAAGTTAAACTACTATATATACCCTGCTTCCTCTTGTATATCACTTAACAAAATCCGAGTACAAGGAATCGGCCAGTACCGGTGATCAATAAAATTAAATAAGGATTAGGGCTATCGTGATGAAACGGCACAGAGTCAGACTGTAAGCTAGTTGTGGGTTCGATTCCAACTCGAAGGAATAAAATATTATCATCTCCACACCCTGGTAGAGAAAGGGAAAGAGAAAGAGAATGCGTGGCGTTGAATTATGTCACTCAACACGTAATGTCTCGAAAATTAAAAAAGATATACGTGGTTCCCACTGCAATATTATCATCATCGTATACCAATAACTGTTTTTGAATATTATTTTTACGTTACAAATTATATTACATAAAATATTTGTTGTATATATTCTTTTGCCCTAGCTTTCCCGTTCTAGCCCACTTTACTAATAAACTCACAAGCTACTATTAATAGCGCAAACAATTTCACCCTTACTTCTAAACGTTTATCATTTACATAATTTCTATTTATCCCATGTAGTATCTCATTACATGATCTACTTTAGACACCACAAGCACTCGCCCAACTTAAACTATTTATATTTATATTTTAATCCCATCAGATAAATGCGTAAGCAGTCAAGTCAAAGTAGCGTAACCCGAGTGTTTCAATCCGTATTTATTAACGCCGGGGGAAGCATTCGAGTTTCGAAACTGTATATTTGAATCGGAATGAATCTAAGAACAATGTGAAATAAATAGCATCAGTTTAAATGTTATTTATAATCTATATCCATATTATATCTGGTTTGAAATATTTTTTTTTTACTTCAATAGTCCAATTGTCAAGGAAGGCTATAGGCTATATAATGTGACGTGAATAGCTTAAATGTAAACTTCTTTACTTTTTTTAGGTTTCATTAAAGTATTAGGTCAACGCCGGGTGTAAAAGCTAGTACCCACAATCAAGAAATTATTTTATATTATTCCTTCGAATGCATTAATAAAACAGTTAAAGTTTCAACGTACTATAGAAATATTTTCAATTATTCATCACTTGATTAAAATTAAATTCAATGGAAACTTCATTTGTTTTCCATATTTTATATATAACTAATAGGTTCTGCTCGTAAATAATTAAATACATATTATTTTACTAGTTTTCATACCGAAGACACAGCGGTACGGTCAGGTTGTAAGCGTGATAGGTGAGGGGTTGAACTCCAATTGGGGACTCTACATACTGTCATTTTCTTACTCTAGCAAGACAAAGCACGGCGTTGACCTTCTCCTCTTAACAATATTTCAAATTAATGTATATGACCCTAGTTCAAAGTATTGTTATTGTTTATAATATTAATATAAGGAATATAATTAATATTGCATGCATACATTCACGCTTTATCCCTAGCGGGGTCCCTGCATACCTCTTTCGCCTCATCCACTGTCACTGTCATTACCCTCTTCACACATGCTCTCCGGGGGGTCCTCATATTTTTTACGTCACCTTCCTCCAGTGTCTTGGACACTGTGTTCTTGAAGGTCAACCGAGGTCTTCCTAAGGGGTAAGTACATACCAATAAGACTTATAAAATAATTCATGTTAATGACATGAAAACAAAATAATAATGACCAAGTGTCTCTCTAGTGTCATACAATATATATATATATATATATATATATATATATATATATATATATATATATATATATATATATATATATATATATATATATATATATATATATATATATATATATATATATATATATATATATATATATATATATATATATATATATATATATACATGGAAAATATACATGTTAAAGGAATTTAATCGCATTTCTTTTATTTTAAATAACCAATATATCTTCATATATCAACAGGCGCGGCTTGCGGTAAATTAAAATGTTTCAAAGAGAATATTTTCAAGTACTTAACTTGCATTCAGATTCACTTAAACAACGTGAACAACAGCATGATCTATGATGTTACAGTGGAGTTCAACCAAGAACTACTATACAAAAGCGGCAAATTTTGCTAAGTGGATTTATGTTTGGTATTTTCACAATTAAATCTTTTTCTTTTATGCCCTTATAAATTAACACTGAAATAGGTTTATATATGTATAGGTTTTTAATTTAGACTTGATATAACCTTGTAATATTGTTTTACTTTACACTGCCTCTATACTGCCTCTTGGAAAAATTATAATAAATAATAATAATAATTTATTTTTATTTCACACGTATTTGTATCTTGTAAAATAGTTCATATAGTGGCTGAAGCCAAAGAGATTAAACTAAAGAGACTTTGATTGAAAAAAAGATTTATTGTAATGTATCACGTTAATCGTTTTCATGTAAACTAGTGTTAAGACACTCCGTTCTCCACACCTTCAGCAAAATTACAATTTTCGTGACGGAATTGCGTGCTTGTTGAGTGGCGGAACACAACGCCGCACTTTGTCTTGTAACAGGAGCAAGGAAATTAAATTAAGTAAGTTAAGTAAAGTAAAGTTAAGTAAGTTAAGTAAAGTTAAGTTAATTAAATTAACTAAGTTCCCCAAGTGGGAATCTAACCTAGGCGCTGCTGTATCACGTTGGGTTTTTCTATACATATTTTATTAAATTATAATTTATATTACTACGGTAAAATAATAGTACCTATATAAAATTCATATACATTTTATCCCATTTTTAAAACAATCTTTATTCTAGGGATGAAAGGAAGCTCATTTGGACTCCGCGTCAGGGATTTTGTTTGGTGAAAACGATTATTTGCTTGATCCTCATTTTCTCAGCCATAGGCACCAAACCTAAAATATGGGGTAATTGGATACATGTTTATCAAAATATATTAATTGAAAATTATCAAAATTGTAGTGTTTATTATTAAATGTAGATGTTTATATAATATTTTTTGCAAATATTACAAAAATAAAGACCGTTGTGTCGTAGTTCTTACTTCAATTCCCATATGAGCCAAGGAATTATTTGTACTTTCGCCCAATAAAACAATACGCACCGTTAGATTCCGCTATCTTACCAATGTCTCAATTCAGATGGAAAGAGAAGAGAGTATTTTAATAAATTCTTTCTGCTTACCGCACTACTACAGAATATATACTACTGCATCACTATGGCCTCTACTGAAGAGAAGAATTATGATTGCTTGAAAAAACTACTCTAGCAGCAGCAGTTTCTTTATTACAGAAGATTTAGTTTCGTCAAATGGTTTCCAATCAACATTCGCTATCAATAGAAATTACCATTACCTGAGATAAATTTTACAGCATCCAATTTTCCGTCACTGATAAAATTTCCACAAATGATCTAGTAATCTTGTTAGTATTTTTGCAAATTTGATGTTTATCTTAAATATCCAGTAATGAGTCCAAAAAAAAAAAAATTGAATCTGTAATATTATTAGAATGAAATAACACTACAAATTACGAGTATATTACTCTGATTACTGTTCAAATAAATTAGTTCTATATTTAAAGTTATTTTTAAAAAGATTTTCGATAGAAACAGGATTAATACATTTTTTACTTTCAATGGAGCTAGAGCAATAAAATAAAAGTGATTTACCCAAAATGTATATATATATATATATATATATATATATATATATATATATATATATATATATATATATATATATATATATATATATATATATATATATATATATATATATATATATGTATATATATATATATATATATATATATATATATATATATATATATATAAAAAGGTAGGCCTAATTGACTATTTAGTTTTATTAATATTTTCCATTAATTTGTATGTAATAAGGTAAAATATCTTAAAGACTAAATTACTAATACTTTTTTTTTTGAAATAGTCCAAAATCAGACTTTGATCGATTCTATGACGCCAAAGATTTTTATATTTGTAAATAAAAAGAAATCGTGAAATTTGTGTCGTGTCGTTGACAGGAAATTAAAATTGCGGTGTAGCGCTTGAAAGGGCGTTTTGTATTTGAGGCTGGCTGTAATTAGAATAAAGATGTTGTTTAATAATTTGCCCGTTGCCACGTTTTAATTATAATATGAGCTAATCAATGGTTTACCATCGTACCTACCTAATTAAAAATTTTACTTTTTATTCAACAGGTAACTTAGTAATGCTTCCGATCGATATGCGAGATATCTTTCAAACTACGCAGCAAGTTTTAATGCCATTTTCAAAAAAAATACTGGTGACAAATTATATATTAGAGTATATACGAGGCTTGGGAGGAATCAGAGGATGCTCTTGGCATGTTCTGTGACCTGTTCAAAGCGTTTGATTGCGTGCAACATTCTACATTGGTCATGAAGATACACCATTATGGCATAAGAGAACGTGAACTCGATCTTCTGACATCTTATTTAGTTAATAAATTTCAGAGTGTTGATGTGAATGGCAAGAAATCTCCAGGGTCATTAGTCAGTATGGGAGTCTCGCAGGGGTCTATTATTGGTCCTTTCCTCTTTTTAATATATATAAATCACTTACCATATTTAATTGGAAGGAGCCATGAGATGGTATTGTTTGCTGAGCATATTTCATTAATTTTTAAAATGAAAAGACAACAAATTATAATTGACGATGTAAACAGGATTTTTGGCGGTAAACGCGCAAACTTGTGTCTTTAGAGGGTTAAATTAGATAAGGTTACGTCCATCCTACTCCGAAACCTGCTCCAGGAAGGACTCAATATTGGGCAAAAGTTGTATTCTTCGTATTTCCACCTCGGCACGAGAGATATTTGCCCCTCAATTATAAAAGATATCGCCCGTTCTATCATCTGCATACCAATGAACTATTGCAAATTTGCAACATATCATAGATATCCAGAATAAACAGCGTGAGAGATAGGACTGTGCCCTGGGTTACTCCAGCATTGATAAACTTGGTTTCCGAGCATAAAACGTCAACAACGACCTTTATACTACCTTTATGCCCATCAAGAAAACTGGTTACCCAATGTCACAATCCCTCGGGTAGTCCGTATGATGGCACCTTCGACAGCAGGGCTTTGTACCAGACCCGGTTAATGCGATATCAAGGCCTTCAATCAACTGCCATAGCTTCCCCCTCACTCTCAATAGCAGCTGTCCAGCGGTGAATTTTAGTAATCTAAGAGGTCTCTAGCACTGAGACTTTGACGAAAACCATATTGTCGATCACTAATAAGCTGGTTTACCTCAAGGTAACCGAGTAGTTGGGAGTTTATTACGCGCTCCATCGCCTTAGATAGTAAGGAAGTTATCGCAGTAGGACGGTAATTGGACTGCCCGTACTGTCACCTTTTTTAGGAACAGGGTAAACCACAGCTACTTACCACGAAAATGGGTCAATTCTAGTGGCATAAGATAGGGAGGACAAGCGTGTCAGCACTGAGGTTAACTCGGGAGCACACGTCTTGAACAACTATATGCACTTGAATACACAGCTATTTTGAAATCACAAGCTGAAAATTTTACGCTCCAATTTTATTTATATGTTAACACTACAAGAGGAGAAATTAGTGTCTTGAAGTCTTTTATTGTAAATAAAATATAATTTATATATAATTTTTATCTATTATACAAATTTGTATCTATTATACGAGTATAACACCATTTTTAAAATGTCCTAACATTTTCCTATATGTCCAATCAATTAATGGATTCAAATTGCATTGAAGCTCTCCTGATGAATAAAACATTCGACGAGCGGTAGACAAATGGTTCCCTGCCAATAAAATCTATTCAACCTCACATTGTCGAGGTAAAAAAATGTTACGACAATGCCCATTTAGGTCTACACCAAGTGTATTCTATGACAATAGACTTAAGTATATGAATGTTGCGTACATGACTAATTTTTAAAGCTTTTCTAGGAAGCTTTTTTTTTAATTTCACTTTAATATTAAATTCGCATTGAATTTGGCAAGCCTAGTGAAAATATATATGTATAATACTTTGCACATAGTTTGTGGACATTATTAGCTCCATTTTAAATACATGGCTTCAGGCTTTTTTCCTTTTAAATAGGACGGCGGAGAGAGGAGGAGGAAAGGGAGGGAACATAGAATTAAAACACTCCTTTTCCCGTATTCCGCTCAATTTGTATGATTTTTTTGAGAAAGAACGAGGAAATGATATTTTAATTTATTTATTCCCTATACTTAGAACCGAATTCACAATGCTTGATGGACGCCTGTAATTCATAATTTAGTTAAAACATAATATCACATTTAGAGGATTTGAACACACCTGCCTCTCATGGAGTTACCAAACTACGTTAAATTTGTTCTCCACTTTCAAATAATATTTTTCATACTGCAGTGTGAATAGCAGTATAAAAAAATTACAAACAAACAAAAATGTTGATATACTTTAAAGATGAGAAATATCTTATCCAAGAAAAAAAAAAGAATATGTATATATATATATATATATATATATATATATATATATATATATATATATATATATATATATATATATATATATATATATATATATATATATATATATATATATATATATATATATAACACTTTTTGTTCCAAGAAAATCTCTGAATTAACAATGAAAGAGTCACGTAGCAATGTTAGCGGTGAAGTTGTAAAAATACATGTTAAGAAGTTAGCTTTAAGTTAGTTAACTTTGTACAGGCGATAAGTTTTTGAAACGAATACGTGTTTATTATGGTGTTGTATCTAATAACATCAATTGATAACCTTAAATATTATATATATATATATATATATATATATATATATATATATATATATATATATATATATATATATATATATATATATATATATATATATATATATATATATATATATATATATATATATATATATATATATATATATATATATATATATATATATATATATATATATATATATATATAATACAAAGCAAAGGAATTATGCAAATATATTATATGAATATCTTATATTATTAATCTGCCTGTCTGTGAACACTAGTCTCTGGTTTTTTTGTTTGGTGTTGAAAATGGTGTTCAGTGACGAAAGACAGAGTGTATTGAGAAATCGCCTGCTGTATCCACAAATTATTTTATGCCTTATTGACATATTATACAATTTACAATTTAATATACGTACTTATACAAGACAGTGTATCTAAACAGTCGTAAAAATAAAATATAATTAAAATAATACATAGTATTTAGTACATTTGACAATTATGATGAGAGTATATATATATATAGGTTTTCTTTTACTAGATGAATGACAAATAAAGCACAGCTTGGGGAACTTGCTTCCTTGGGAATCCCCTCTAAGTACTTAGAGGAGATTTCCAGAAATTCCAACGGGAAAGGGAAAGAACGGTATCTTACTTTATAGTCCACATATATGAAAGTGCGGACTACAGCCCGTAAATATATTTATATTATATTAACACGTTCATACATCGCTTTGTTCTATCCAATATTACTATATAATTACCAAATACCACAATATCTAATTGGGTAGAGGAAATTTTATACCGCAAAATTGCAATCAAGCTGAAATAGTTAATGCGCTCGAAATAAATTAACATTTGATCATATTGATGATAGATTTTGTATTATTATTATTCGTTACTTGTCGCATATAACGGTAGGTAGTGTAGAGATTCTCCACTTTCTGGCCTGTTCTAGAAGTATTTTGCAGGAAGGGCTTACCCTGGTTTGTTTGCAGATTTAATTATTTGTACGTAAAGGTTATTTTATTAACCAGCTTTAATTTCTTGTCAGTATAAATTCCTCTTCATCCCGTCATGTTAAGTGGTGGGTCTGGATGCCGTGTTTTATCTTACTAGAGCGGGTAAATAAAATTAATTTATCATTCTCTTTTTTTTAATTTTTTTTTCGTTTTTCTATTCCTACCCAAGTTCATTCTCAGGACTCTCAGGACATTCTGTGTTAAATGGTAGAACTAAACGCCGCGCTTGATTTTGTCAGAATAGAAATAGAATTATCTTATTCTCTCGAGTAGGTAATAAATACAAAACACACTATTGCGACTACAGTCGAACGTTGTATATTATGTAACTTGTATTTCAAGAAATCTTTAAAAAAGCAGTTTTACGTAAACAACTTATCTTTGCCTTCTCTACTATATGCGGGATAAAGTGTGAAACTGCAAAAAAAGGAAAATAATTTTAAAATTTCAAATATTCATATTGAAAAGCTTAAAAATATCGGTAGAATAGCTTATGAGAACACGAAATAAGCATAACGAGGAACTTTAATTTATAATATGTAGAGATTAAAGATGCACTCAAGCGTGTCATTCCAGGCGGATGGAGGCGGTCTTAATAACCATTACGCAGTGCATATACGTATGCATATACACTCGTATATACAAAAGACAAAAATATTCAAATGAAAAAGCTCGTGCAGTTTGTATTTAATACATGTATTTTCTCTTTATTTCTCTATTCTCTCGCAATGGGTGGAGAAATTTAAATTTAGATTGTCTAAATAGATCAGGTAATTGAAACAATTTGAATATGTTCAACAATTTAATTTGATGATCGTCGATATAGTACAAAATGGTACCGGTTAAAGAACGAGAAATAGTTTTTTTATTAGTGTATCGCTTTATTCCGCATTTATCAGGGTAGGCAGAGAGAATCAAAGTGTCAAAACACTCCGTTCTCTGATTTCCGCCCAAAGTCGAGAAGGTTCTTGTTGACTGGTGGAATCAAACACATCGTTATGACTTGTCAGAGCAAGAATATGTAGATAATTGATTCCTTCCGGGATCGAATTAATAGCTGTTACGCTGACCCAGAACATATAGTAAAAGGCTGTAGAGGGGATTTAATAAATATAAAAATATTTTAGAATGTTCTATTACAGTACACGCACAAACAGCAAAACACTAAATTGCGAAACCAACAATAGCAATAATTTAAAACATAAATTCCAAAAATCTTTTAAAACATCACCTCGTTTGAATTTCAACAGAGCCTCTGTTAAGTGAATTATCGTCGCCATTTTCGCGTTTCTGACAACGTTATAATTGAATTAGTACCCGCGGGACCAAGTTCCAGCTTAAGAAACCTTGATTTATAACCTCTAAGCTTATATTTTCATTATCTTTAACTTATGGAAATAAGTGTTCTACTTAATTGTGATTATAATTTGGACAGACACGTCGCCTTTGAACAGAATTGCTTGGAAAATCTTAAGCTAAGTTAAATAAGATTATGGATTATCTTTTTGTGTTTAATATAATGTCGTGTAATATGAAATTAATATATATATATATATATATATATATATATATATATATATATATATATATATATATATATATATATATATATATATATATATATATATATATATATATATATATATATATATATATATATATATATATATATATATATTTCTTTTTACACAGTCACATTAGAAATTTTGTAAATCTGTTGCCTCAAATATTGGGGTTTGCTCACGATTATTGAAAATTCATCACTTAATTTCAAATCAAATCCTGAAATATCGTAGTATCTAATAAGATCTTTAATATTCACGATATTTACATATATTAACTACTGATCGCGTATATTGATATTAATTTTAAATATTGGGTTTCCAAAAATAATATCAATATACGCGATGAATCCGGTTAAATTTATTTATTTAATACACGTTCTAATAATACAAATAATAACAAATTATAACATAATAACAACAACAATAGCTTCACGCTTTATATACGATTTATACCTAGTGTTAAAACACTCCGTCTTTCCGCATTTTGAGGCATTGCGTGTTGAGTGGCGGAACTCAACGCCGCGCTTTGCCCTGTTCCCAGAGCGAAGAAAATATAAAAAATCATTCTCCCCTCATGGGAATCGAACCCACAAACTGTCACGATAACAGACAGACGATGGCACAGAGGTTATTATTATATAACATAATATACATATATTTATATAATATGTATAAGAAAATAAAATATTTGTGACGACCATTTTAGCTTCACAGGAAACAATCTAATGCATTATGCTTGTCCTGTTTGACATCAAAATAGCCGCTAAGTGTAACATAAATATTTATATGTACTCTAGTATGATATGCAGTTAACTTGTTCTATCTAGTACACAATGTTTATGACTATATCATTACGGATGCGTAGTATGGAATTTTTTTACTGTTGTTTAAGTGCGGCGTTGAATTCCGCCACTCAATACGCAATGCCTCGAAAAGCGGAAAGCGGAGAACGGAGTGTCTTAACACTAGGTTCCTACGCCTCTGCCTACCCTGCCATATATACAGCTGTATATGGATACAGCGTGAAGCTAATTTAATTTAATGAACTGCTATATATTGTATAACTTTTAATTTATAACTAAAAAATAAGTTTAATATATATTGTCCTTTATACTGACTTCCTTAAGGTATACGTTTGTTTCCTTAGTACTATATTCTACGTACTTAGTACTCAATACTATAGCTTAGTATTGAGATTTGGATTAACAATAAAAACAACAAATGAGTTAAATAAAAAAAAAAAAAATGAATAAAATTCACTAAATTATTTTTGTCAGTATAGGAATACTAATATAAAGTAACGCGTTAAAATTAACTTACAACTTTTAAGGCAGATTTTTCCTTGAATAATTAGCGGTTGGCGCCTTGACATGGCATACAAATCTTTTTAATTCAGTTAAGCGGATTAAGACTTTGCCATTTTAATTTAAATCGAGATATTATACGGGAAAATAAAAAGATGATTAATTTTCTTTTAATTTAATTTATATTAAAAAAAAGAAAGAGTACAGAGTATCTCAGAGAAAAAACATTTTTTATGAATATACACAATTTTTTTTGTCATACTTTCAACTTATTCCTGCATATTAAAATATTTTTTTTGTCGTTAATATTTTTGTGAAACTTATCTGCCATTTTTACAATATTTTCTAGATGTCTCCTTATAGGGCACTAATTTCATTCATCATCAAATTTAAATGAATATATGTAAAACTTTACTACATAAAACAAAATCAAGTTCAAATAATCGTATTCAAAATAAGAATATATGATTCATTTTTTGAACGTCAAAATCATTACCACCGGTTCACTGAAGTTAATGCCTCAGACCTGAGAAAAACCAGCGCAAGGAACTCAGCGGGACTTTTTTATTCTCTGTTCTGTTCTGTTCTACGGTAATGGCGTTTCGAGCGTGCCAGTTGAGCACAATTCACTTCGCCAATGTCACGTTGTATGGAGAATACACGAAGGAGAATGTACGAAGGAGAATTTGATCATTTAATCACAAAAATTCAGATTCATTAAATAAATTATATTCTATGATTTGTATTAATCGCTAATTGATTTTTAAATTGATGATATAGAATATATTTATTTTAAGTCAAAAAATTTTGTCACCTCAATGCATCAAATTAATTTAATTAATGTATGATATTTTTTTTTAATAAAACATCAAGATACTCTAACCAAGATATATTTAAATTGGTAAAATCCGTAGCTGTGGCTTCCTACCAACTTTTTCTATTCTAACACAGACAAATCCTAATTTGTAATCTATATTAAGAAATAAAATTGGAGTGTATTTTTGTAATATTAAAATTTACTATATGCACAGTAGGTATATATACCAAAATATATTTTTAAAATTTTTGTCTTTCTCTGTGTCTGTTTGTTCCGGCTAATCTATGAAACCGGCTAGACCCATTCTGACTTTTACAGACAGGTAGCAGATGTAATAAGGAGGAACTTAGGCTACTTTAATTTATTTTAGAAAAACAATATTCTATACTAGAGTAAATACGAGTATACCGTACATGTACAGTGTGATTTCGTATAATATATCGAAACGAGCGCAATTCTGTTTACTTAAACTGCGAACCCACGAGATGTCACTAGTCTTAAATATTACCACGATTCAAAATCACCCTTTGATAGGCACTTGACTAAATTTCATAGAAGCTCCTGCACTGGCAAAAACTAGAAGCATTCCCATATATAACATTAATACGAAATATCAACAATATATTCGAAACTTTTACCATAGTTCCGTAAAAATTATGAAAAAAAATACTGTAATTTCATTTATTGTTTGTAAATTCCGAACACATCTCACACCTGCTTATGTATTCCTTGCTATATGGCGGCGGATCGTATAAAATGCAAATGGCGCTACGAGTGATTCGCCCATACATCACGATGTAAGACTTAAAAGATATAAAGTGATATTTGTAAAGAAAGTGAATAGATATGCTTAAAGTACTGAATGACTAATTGGCTGTGGATTCAATCCAATTTTAAGGTTTTAGCTCCTTAGTCTTGTCAAGCAAAACGCAGCGTTTAATTCTATCACTGAACTAATCCAATGCTTAATTCAAGTTGACAACGGAGTGTCTGTACACTAGATTCTCTTTATCTTGCAACATGCGGGACACATTAAGCTAAAAAAAAATTGTATGTAAAACGAATGTGTTCCAAGAATAAGTAGTCAATGCACAATGATATATCGCTTTGAAATATAATTTATGGCTATGCGCTTTTTCATTAAAAAAAAGTTTGGGGAATGTGAAAAATATGATGAAATAAAAAAAAATCCATGACATTTATAAAGAGTATTTCAGTCGTATTATGATTGACATTTCCTATAGTAGTCTATTTTTGAACATTTTCAATTTTCCCTTTGAACGTTCGCAAATACGAGCAAAGACGAGCTTTCAAAGATATGAACCGATGAATTGGAAACTTTCATACCTTTGTGATCATAAAAAATGTTATAATTACTATTACGGGAATTGTTTTTTTATTAGACATTATATTTTGTAAGTATTAGACATTATAGTTCTTATTTATCTTAAGTAGTGAAGCCGATGTATTTCAAACCACAAGAAATTGGTTCACAGATCGCAGGAGCTGCTTTGAGCTTCCGACGCAATGGGCATCTGTACTGTGAATCCATTGAATGCAATGGAGGATCCACTGATAATAAATAGTTTATTATAATATTAAATTAGTTGTACAAAGAAGAAAACATTTTTAGCTTCACGTTTTATCATACATATCACTTATATGCTTACATATCTTGCTTTTACAGTCAGACAGTTCAATTATACTCAAGTGATAAGTTTCACTTCATCTCCACTTTCAGACCACTTTAGATATATTACGTAATTATTGTTACTTCGGAGGCTGACGGAGAAATGGAGTGCACAGGAACACCGTTTGACATAAGCACGATCGTTATGATATTCGACCCTCACTCGGATAGTGGTTTTTTTAGCTTTACTGAACACAAATAGCAGGGAAGGCAGAGGAAACCGTAAGCAGAAGGAACCTAGTGTTAAGACACTCCGTTTACCACCCACCGACTCTCGAGTTATTGCGTGTTGAGTGGCAGAATACAACACCGCGTTTTGTCTTGTTGGAAGAGTGAAGAAAATAAGAATAATTCAATCTCCCCGAGTGGGAATTGAACCCATAAACCCACTCCCGCCGCATTTACAGGCAGATGCTGTGCCTCTGGGTCGGAAAATAAATTATTAAAACTTTTCCACTCTAGTAAGGAAAAGTGCGCTGTTGTGGTGCGCCGATTCACACCTGCGTGATGATAATCACTAATAACTTTGGCATGAAGCGGGGAATGGAGTTTTTTTTAAAAGTAGGTTTTCTCTGTTTATTCTGGTGCTACGATATAATGCAAAGCTGAAGCACAAGAAAAATTGGCAAAGATTAGTCCTTCGAATGATATAGAACGAGTCACAAGTCCCAGGTACCCACTTCCCCAAACTTTACAACACAATAAGCACCCATATTTGAATTAAGCCTAGGAAACCTCTGTAATGAACAAATATGCTTTCAAATGTGTTTTGAATTCACAACTACTGTCTTTAATGAGGCTAATCTCAACAACGCCGTTATATGACCATTGTTTAAAAATCCAAGTACGTTAAAATTTTACACGTTTTATAAAAATACATTCCTTACCTTAGTATAAAATAGCAATTTATAAAATAAAAAAAAAAACTACAACTTATAGTATAACTGCGCTTAATTACAGCTTAACCTACTTCAAACTTTTATATTTCAACTTTACACGTGAAAATCTGTATAGGGACCATTCTAATACTTGCAAAATTGCACCTGGCTATTCAAATATAGCGTTTACTGCAAAAAATGAGAATACCCCTAGAGATTTTTCTAAATAGGTCTCAACTACTATAGCAATATAAACTGATGACCTATTTTTCTATTACGGCTATGTAAGAAAATGGCAATAACAGACCTTTGTTTCATTTATTTTCTTGAACAGAATATTTAATATTTAGTGACTTAAATAAAAATTATGATAGATAAAGAGTAACTTGTCGTTGTTTTAAATGTGAAGTTATTTTTAATGTGAGAATTTTCGTATATACGGGAGGGCACTGATTCACTCTGAAGCCCTTTTTATGCCTTTGGAACACATTTTTTCTTCTCTATCTTTTCTTTATGCATAAACTAATGGAAAACTACATTATATATTATATATATATATATATATATATATATATATATATATATATATATATATATATATATATATATATATATATATATATATATATATATATATATATATATATATATATATATATATATATATATATATATATATATATATATATATATATATATATATATATATATATATATATATATATATATATATATATATATATATATATATTCTTTTCTTATTTTGTTTTTTTTTCATCTTCACACTATTTCTCGCATATAAGAAGGAAGGAAGAGACAAGCATTAAGTTGACATACCTTTCAGTTTGTAGATATGTGTTGTCCTCTTTGAAAGATTTAAGCGTATATATAATTGGAAGTGACTTTGTGAAGAAGGTACCTAGATGTTAATTAAAATGTACTGAAATTAAAAGAAAACATACAATTAAATGTGTTTTAAAAACCTGTAAAATCCCGGGAAATTTCGGGAAATACTTTCTTAATGCTCTACACTCCCCCAAGGGGACTCTCCCTATACAACTACACTGTGTAATTTGGCTGCGCGTCGCCTGTCAGTATCTCAGTTGCGAAACAGCTATTTATATCTATATATAATATATATATATATATATATATATATATATATATATATATATATATATATATATATATATATATATATATATATATATATATATATATATATAGATATAAAATGATTACAACAATACCTTCCATTTTGTTTAGACGTTGGTTACTTTTTTAGTACTATACACATTGTATTACACTTTTTTGCTTCTTTTCTTTTAACTTCTATTCTTTGTGGCCGTTTCAATAAAGTCCACTTGAAAGTAACGACTTAGAACTATTGGACTTCATAAACTTATAACGTGAGTCATTTTAAAAATAAATCTTTCTATCAAAATTTTATTAGAAATAATCTTTATTCAAAGAGACTGTAAGCAATTTGAAGTATAGTAGATATAAAGCTACCACCGGCTTAAAAAGCGACTCTGCCGAGAAGAGCCAAGAAGAAGATATATTTATTTTCTCCGCTTGTTAAAATTAATTACAGCGTTGGAATCCACACACTGTTTTAAAATTTAATGAAAAACGGAGAACGGAGTGTCGTTACACTAATGTATCTGCCAACCCTACAATTAGCGTGACAAACCATAAAGATGAAAACTTATATTAAATTATCATTAAATAATGTTTAAATCTCGCAGTTTAAGTGGAATAACCGACCCAAGAGACTGTGCAAAGTAGTGCACTGGAATTTCAAATCAGACCGGATTTAAGAAGCGAAGTAATGTTAAAAGATTGCAATGCCTGTTTACACGGATTAAATGGAGTTTTTAAATATCGACTCTGAGAGTAAATTAAATATTAACGTAAATCAACTCAATGAAATTGAATTTAAAGTGGATTAAAGATTTATTTTTATTTTATTTCTATATATTGCGATGTAGGTATAAGTAACTTAGTAGTTTCACACTAATCACTGACTATATTTATTAACAGAAATTGATATTTATAACAAATAACTTACACCAGGATTTATATTGTATAATATTATTTTTAAAAATTAAATATAATTTTTTAATCTTATCGAATTTGAGTCGACGCTAATAAATTTATATAAACTTTCAATTTAAAATTCATCTCACGATCACAACTATGTACCTAGATTTATGAGAAAATAATGTCTCGAGACGTTGGAATAACTATTAAACCCCGCTATTTCTGAGTTGCAACCATTTTGAAATTTCCAATAACACTAAAAACATTTCATTTCACGAAGCACACAAAATGAAGTGTATAAAAGCATAGAATTGTAAATCTCGGCACGAGTATTTGAGTGGACTTGGGGTGCGACGTGCTTTCCGATATATGAGTACGAGTATTGTTGGTCTGGTATATGGCATAGTGTATCAAATGTATGGGCTAAAGCTTATATCTATTTCTCTTATGAATTACACAAGTCAGAAGTGTATGTTTTGTACCTATAGAATATGTACTCAGCACCTAAACAATCTTACTATTCGTAAACTAAGCGACACTTATATTTGTTTAAACATTCAAGGACAAATTACGTCTTATTGCCATAGCAATAAGGCCTCTTAATACCTTGTGTCGTTGGTTACAATCCATCATTTTGGGGTCCTCGTTAGTTATCTGTCAGTTAGCAAGATAATTAGTGTTACGTGGTTAGGTAAACTTAATGTTTTGTCATTGCTATGGTTGAGCTTTTTGTATGAAAAGCTTTGATTGATATACGGTAAGTTAGTATATTTAACAGTATATGCCAAATTTTAACTATCTCTCTAATAACGGTATTATTAACCAAGTAACTGATAGACAACGAACGGCCAAAACTATGCAGCATGGTATTTGAAATGGCATTTGCACGCAGATTGTAGAGTCCCTAGAGCGTGTATGAGAGCACTAAGAGAAGATTTCCCAAAACTCCAGTAGAAATGGAAAAAACGCGATTATTCGATAACACAGTTGTATATCACTGTAGCTATAATGGTTAACACAATGTTTTTATAAATTTATATATATATATATATATATATATGTTTTTATAAATTTATATATATATACAGAGGACACAAAGATCGTTATTATATATACCTCTGTCTCATGCAAAGATCAAATGTTTCAAATCCAATTAAGTTAAATTAAGTCAAATACTTAGTAGTACTTTAGATTGTACTGTTATGAACTTGTTAATCCAGTTTTGAGTAATATCCAAGAAAAGAAATAATATTGATAATGTATGTAAGATTTTTTTAACAAAAACTACGGACTTTGTGTCTGTAGCGAATAATATAAAATATGTAAGCAAAAAAAAAAACATGTTTAATGTCTATATACTTTCACTCGTTTCCGGATGTAGAGTAGGACCAGGGTAGGTACTTAATGTTAAAACACTCCACTTTTTCAAATAAAAAAGTTGGAAATTCCAAAAAAAATTCAATTTTCATTTCAATTGAAGTTTTATTAATTTAGTTACTTTTCATACACATTTTCAATAATATTTCGCCTTTTCAATGCAATTCCCTTATTCGATTTTGTTAAATCCGTTCTTGTTTTAATTTATTAGTAAGAACCTATAAGTTTGATTATATTAGTCCCTGTAGTCGTATAAAATAATTTGACACATATTTATCGTATAAAAAAGAATTCATTATATTTTAAAGTTTCATTATATTTTTTTTAATTTTTTACGATAACTAGAAAACCATTTTGATTCTACACAAACTAAATTCTACCTGATACTTGTACCAAGATTAAAATAAAACAAAATCACGTAATTTTGTCATAATATATCTCACGAAATGGCATATTTGAGGCAGGTGAGGGGTACGCCCATGGGATATTAAGGTAACATGAGGTAACCTGTTAGACTTTATATCATTATGTATTTTTTTTTTCAACCGTCGTCGCGTGAAAACCTTTTGAATATTAATTCTAATGTTACCCTTCACGAAATTTGTATGCAGCATTTTAGAATTCATTTTACTCTGTAATTTTTTGCCTTAAGGAATATTACTTTTTTTTATTTGTAATTTATATACAAAAAAAAGCTACAGTAATTTTGAAATATTGTAAATTTTATAATAATATATATATATATATTTTTAAATATATATTTTTAAAATTATTATATATATATATATAAAATATATATATATAATATATATATATTTTTTTTTTTTGTTTTGTTTTTTTCATCTTCACACTATTTCTCGATATAAGAAAAAAGGAAAAGCGACAAGCTTAAAGTAAAATCCCTTTTTCATTTGTAGATATGGTTGTCCTCTTTGAAATTTTTAAGCGTATATATTTGGAAGTGACTTTGTTAAGAAGGTACCTAGATATTTAATTTAAAATTTGTACTGAAATTAAAAAAAAACAAAAAATTTAAATGTGTTCAAAAAACTAGAAAACCCCGGGGGAAATTTTGGGAAATCTTTTTTAAGCCTACACTCCCCCAAGGGGATTTCCCCTATACAACTAACTGTGAAATTTGGCTGCCGTCGCTGTCAGTATCTCATTTGCGAAACAGCTTTTTTCTATCCTTTATATATAAAGTTTATATATATAAAAATATATATATATATATATATATATTTTTATATAAAAAGATATATATAAAAAAAAAAGTATAAAAAAGGAATAAAATGATTACAACAATCCCTTCCATTTTTTTTGTATTTTTTAGTACAACCATTGTTTTACACTTTTTTCCCTCCTTTTCTTTTAATTTCTTTTCTTTGGGGCCGTTTCAAAAAAGGGCCACTTGAAAGTAACGTTTTGAACTTCAAAAAACTTATAACGTGAGTCTTTTTAAAAATAAATCTTTCTATCAAAATTTTATTAGAAATAATTTTATTCAAAGAGACTGTAAGCAATTTGAAGTAAGTAAATTAAGCTCCCAAACCGGCAAAAAAAAGGACCTCCCGGGAGAAGACCAAGAAAAAAAGATATTTTTATTTTCTCGCTTTTTAAAAATTTAAATTACGGGTTTGGGAAACCCCCACACACTTTTTTAAAAAATTTAAATTTTTTGGGAAAGACGGAGAACGGAGTGCGTTACACAAATGTCTCTGCCAATCCTACAATTATCTTTGACAAAACCATAAACATGAAAAGTTAAAAAAAAATTATCATTAAATAATGTTTAAATCTCGCAGTTATAAGTGAAGTAACCGACCCAAGAGCTGTGCAAAGTAGTGCACTGGAATTTCAAATCAGACCGGATTTAAGAAGCGAAGTAATGTTAAGAAGATTGCAATGCCTGGTTTACAACGGATTAAATGGAGTTTTAATATCGACTCTGAGAGTAAATTAAATATTAACGTAAATCACTCACTGTAAATTGAATTTAAAGTGGATTAAAGATTTTATTTTATTTTATTTCTATATATTGCGATGTAGGTATAAGTAACTTAGTAGTTTCACACTAATCACTGACTATATTTATTAACAGAAATTGATATTTATAACAAATACTTACACCAGATTTATATTGTATAATATTATTTTTTAAAAATTAATATAATTGTGTTATTATTATTCGGAATTTGAGTCGACGCTAATAAAATTTATATAAACTTTCCAATTTTAAATTCATCTCACGATCACAACTACTGTACCTAGATTTATGATAAAGAATGTCTCGAGACGTTGGAATAACTATTAAACCCCGCTATTCTGAGTTGCAACCATTTTGAAATTTCCAATAACACTAAAAACATTTCATTTCACGAAGCACACAAAATGAAGTGTATAAAAGCATAGAATTGTAAATCTCGGCACGAGTATTTGAGTGGACTTGGGGTTGCGACGTGCTTTCCGATATATGAGTATGAGTATTGTTGGTCTGGTATATGGCATAGTGTATCAAATGTATGGGCTAAAGCTTATATCTATTTCTCTTATGAATTACACAAGTCAGAAGTGTATGTTTTGTACCTATAGAATACTGTACTCAGCACCTAAACAATCTACTATTCGTAAACTAAGCGACACTTATATTGTTTAAACTTCAAGGACAAATTACGTCTTATTGCCATAAGCAATAAGGCCTCTATACCTGTGTGTCGTTGGTTACAATCCATCATTTTGGGGTCCTCGTTAGTTATCTGTCAGTTAGCAAGATAATTAGTGTTACGTGGTTAGGTAAACTTAATGTTTTGTCATTGCTATGGTTGAGCTTTTTGTATGAAAAGCTTTGATTGATATACGGTAAGTTAGTATATTTAACAGTATATGCCAAATTTTAACTATCTCTCTAATAACGGTATTATTACCAAGTAACTGATAGACAACGAACGGCCAAACTATGCAGCATGGTATTTGAAATGGCATTTGCACGCAGATTGTAGAGTCCCTAGAGCGTGTATGAGAGCCTAAGAGAAGATTTCCCAAAACTCCAGTAGAAATGGAAAAAACGCGATTATTCGATAACACAGTTGTATATCACTGTAGCTATAATGGTTAACACAACTGTTTTTTAAATTTTTATATATATATACAGAGGACACAAAGATCGTTATTATATATACCTCTGTCTCATGCAAAGATCAAATGTTTCAAATCCAATTAAGTTAAATAAGTCAAATACTTAGTAGTACTTTAGATTGTACTGTTATGAACTTGTTAATCCAGTTTTGAGTAATATCCAAGAAAAGAAATAATATTGATAATGTATGTAAGATTTTTTTAACAAAAACTACGGACTTTGTGTCTGTAGCGAATAATATAAAATATGTAAGCAAAAAAAAAAACATGTTTAATGTCTATATACTTTCACTCGTTTCCGGATGTAGAGTAGGACCAGTGTAGGTACTTAATGTTAAACACTCCACTTTTTCAAATAAAAAAGTTGGAAATCCAAAAAAAATTCAAGTTTCATGTGATAAGTTTTATTAATTTAGTTACTTTTCATACACATTTTCAATATTTCGCCTTTTCAATGCAATTCCCTTATTCGATTTTGTTAAATCCGTTCTTGTTTTAATTTATTAGTAA
This sequence comes from Dione juno, assembly GCA_037127375.1. Classification (NCBI taxonomy): domain Eukaryota; kingdom Metazoa; phylum Arthropoda; class Insecta; order Lepidoptera; family Nymphalidae; genus Dione; species Dione juno. The sequence goes on along the minus strand of JAXRJS010000056.1, from coordinate 6,021,547 downwards.
GAACCTATAAGTTTGATTATATTAGTCCCTGTAGTCGTATAAAATAATTTGACACATAATTTATCGATATAAAAAGAATTCATTATTATTTTAAAGTTTCTTATATTTTAAATTTATTTATATATTTTTTTTAATTTTTACGATAACTAGAAAACCATTTTGATTCTACACAAATAAATTCTACCCGATACTTGTATGGAAATAGCTAGTTACTAATAATCTATAACGATTTTACTTATTAAGGTATTTATATATAATTTAGTATTTAATATATAAATAAATATATATATATATATATATATATATGAATGAATTATTTTGATATTTTTCGCAATTGCGAGCGAAATCAAAGCGCGCGTTGAGTTCTGCCACTCAACACACAATTCCTTACAAGGCGGAAAATGGGGAACGGAGTGTCCTAACACAAGGTTCCTACTGCTTACGGTTACCTCTGCCTATCCTAGCTATGTCCGGGATACAGCGTGAAGCTAAGAAAAAAGACAACAGACACAGATGACAACCTGAACCTTCATTAATTTGAAGTCGGTCAAAAATGACTAGATAAATAAAAAAAAATCCTTCTTATGAATTCTCAAAATACAACAATAATTATAAAATGCTTTATACACCAACAAAATTGTGCTATTGCTGTTTTTATTTCCGAGCAAGTTTCCCCGTTTCCCCCGGGATAGGGTTAACGTGATGTTGTGGCTTTCCCGGGAAAATACTGCAATATTTTACCAGTATTATGTTACGGTGTTATTTTTGTAATGTTTATGTTCATTAATACGAATGTACGTGCTGTTTACAAAAATTTTACTCAGGTGAATACTTGTTGTACATAGGTAAAGGTAGGTAGGCCTATAGCTTTTTACCAGCGCCTTTGCTCTAGTGGTCATTTAGAAATTTAATATATTATCATCACATTCTTGATGAAATACAGTCTTTCAGCTTTTCTCGAAAAATGGACTATCGGATATAATTTTTTTTTTTTCAATTCAGTCTAATTTTCGCCGAAATTAGTGCTTACGATGTCTCAATGACTTCGTGGGACTAAGTAGTTGTAGTGAATTTCGTATTTTCATGAAACTGTATATGCAGTGGAAATAAAATTATTTTATCGTATAATAAAAATTATATTTTTAATTATTAATTAATTATTAATAATTAATAATTAATTAATTATGTTATTACAAAGAAAACAATTCCTTTTTAATATTCATATGAAAAGTAAATTATTTCGTTTCATCATATTGAAAAGTAACTACCTATTAATGTTATATTTAAGGTAATAAAATATTAAAACTAACGTGCCATGCCGTGCATTGTTCTTAAATTAAAAATATCATGAAAAATGTATGCTTATAAGTTTCTTGTATATATTAATCTTTAGGTTAGCGAAGCTTTGTAATAATCCTTCTATAATAACCAAAACTGTAGCAATCGTATTAAAATGTCCCTGTCACTGTGTAATCTTAATCTTTTCTCTCTCTCTCTTCTCTACATTCTAGTAGGAAGATTGTTAAAACATAAAAAAATATTAATATTACTAATTTTAGTATTTAAATACGATTTCATGCTTCAAAATTCATTCAACAGCTTTGAATCTAGTCGCAAACATAATATTCAGCAATTTTAAACGTAATAAGTGATATTAAATTAAATGAGATTTTGTAATTAGTAATTCCTTTTATGGCCGTGTGAATCTTAGTTACGATTTAAAGAAATTCAATTATATGTATGTGCTTAAAATTTCCATGACTCACGACTCGTAAATCGAATGATGTTATTTTTTTCCCAACAAAGTTTCACTGCCCTTTGATTACGTACTACTGGCAAGTTCCCCAAAACCAGTTGAACGCTAAAATACGACTGGTTTAAAAAATATTCCCGACACGAATTTAAACTTGAAGCTTGCACCGAAATTAGTAATTAGTTTATAATATTAGTATAGATGGTAGTTGTATAGTTATGTCAATCATTTCCGTATAAATATCTTAATGTTATTTTTTTAGATTCCTTTGAATTTAAAATTTGAAATTTTCGCACTTCCCTTTGTCTGTACTATAAATTCTAACTTATTGCTAAATTTCGTAACTCTAGATAAACGGTAAGAACCCTTTAGGTTTTGATTAGGTAGTGAATTTTAAATAAATGCAAAAATGAAAGAGAAACACTCGTATCTTTTGATCAAGTTAACTTAAAAGTTAAATGTTTCTGTACTTTAACAAGCATTTCAGCTTGATACCTCCACGAGATTTTTATTCTTTAGATACCTTCACAGACAGATGGACAACAAAGTGATGCTATATATAGAATAGGGTTCCATTTATTCCTTTTGAAGTACGGAGCCATAAAAAATTGAATAGCATAGTCGATTTATATTATTTATAGTCGATTTATAAAATAATCGAAAGTTAATAGATTTTTCAAATTTGTACGCACTTATAAAGATAACGAAACAACGGCAAAAAGAATAATACATGAAGAAAGCATGTACAAGAGGCTGGCTTATCGCAAATTTAACTAGCTACTAAACGTAGATTAAGATGCGTTATTTATACTTTTTTTAACATTCATATTATAAAGCTGATGATTTTATTAGAACGTACCTAATCTTAGGAACTACTGGAAATGAAAAATTGTTGTCGTTTTAGAAAACTCATTTACGTAGAAAAACTATAGGCTATAGGCTAAAGGCTATAATATCACGTTTGTAGTTTGATCTCACGCATTTTTCTGTTTTTTTATTCACAAGATTCAAAAAAATAAACTAAAAAGACATTTTGATTAACTTATTATTTTTTTATACATACATTTTTCAGCATATTTTTAGTATTTGGATAATTTATTTACATAAAATCTAATTTTAATCACATTCTGTTTATATTGGCTAACGTGAAATGCTACTGCATGTCTAATAATACTATGCTACGGACAAGCAAGGTCGCTCGTAAAATTTGACAGTAATTTAAATTTGCATATCTATTTTATATACAAAAAAGTATTTATTACAATTATTTTAAATGACGCGACGATATTGGGTTTTAACCACACCGGAAAATGTTCTTTTTTTCTTTTCCACCCTTGCTTTGGTAAGATGACAAAGCTCAGCAATGAAACGCCGAAAGCAGAAGGAGTGTCTTAACACTACATTCCTTTATATATATACTTTATTGCACAAAAACATAATAAGCAGATAGTACAGAGTAAGAAGTGTGCAAAGGTGGACTTATCTCCAACAGAGATTTCTTCCAGCCAACCTGTGCAAGTGGGTGAAGGTGATAAATATAGCGGGGCGACAAAAATGTGCAAAAGAAATGTACATTTGAATTTAATTTATAAATACATACATACATACATATACCCATATACAAATAAACATACATAAATACATACATACATATACACATATATACACACAAATACATATATATATACATACATACATACACATATATACACATACACATACATCGTTATACAATATTTTACTTTTTAAGTGCTGCCTGAAAGTTGAATAAGATGTTGTTTTAATTTAGATTTAAACGATGTTAATGACTGGCTCTCTTGTATTGGCTTGGGAAGTTTGTTCCAAATCGATGCGGCATATACGGAGAAGGACTTTCGGAGAAGGAAGGAAGACCTTCTTAAGCGGGTGGGAGTAGGCAGGATGTTGAAACGGGAACGTAGGTTGGTCGCAAAATTTTGGTAATTAAGTATTTTAAAAAGGAGGGAAAGGATATGCATATCACGGCGAAAACGGATTGGGAGCCAATTAAGCTGTGCGCAAAACTGAGAGACATGGTCATACTTCCGTAGACCATATATGAAACGTATCGCGAGATTTTGAAGGCGCTCTAATTTGCTAAGTAGCTCCTCATTTACATCCAAGTAGCAGACGTCGGCGTAATCAAGAATTGGTAAAAGCAGACATTGCGCAAGCATAATTTTGGTCCTATGAGGAAGAAAATATTGGAGACGCTTGAGAGAATGAAATGAAAAATGCATGCGTTTACTAAGTTCGTTAATATGAGATCTCCATGTTAAGTTGCTATCGATAATTAGTCCCAAATTCTTAACTTTGTCATGGTACGGAATATGAGTTCCCGAGTACATGACCTTGGGTACTAAATCCCAATTGATCTTATATCCAAGTCTATTACTGCCTTCTGCCTATCCTGCTGAAAGAAGCATTTTAAAAGAAGAATAAAATAGTGACAATGTATTTATTTATAAAAATACCAATAAATATCCAAATTTACTTATACGGTTGTTATTACTTCTCTAAAGCTTATCTATAAGAATTATCGTTTAAGTAAGTACTTTTTCCAGCTACACAGTATATCCCACATATAGCAGAGTAGGCCATTATTAATAATTCGAAATATTACGTTTTGACGTCACACTTTCTTGATTATAATTAATTCCCTCAATTCACATTTGAACCGTCAACGATCGCTTTTGTACATCAGACCTCAGAACCGTACCATGATGGCTTCCTTCTATTACAGTTTTTTTTTAAATAAAAAAGTCTATATTATGACATTTTATTGCACATTCTGTACAGTACACATAATAATATATAATAATTATGTTATTCACTGTACTTAAAGTTGAGACAACAAATTATTTTCCACTTCGCTCATAATGTCTGTAGCAGTGCTTGTGTATGAAAATACGAGCGTTGCAGTAAGAATTCCCTTTTGTAGAAGACATAATGACTTTATTACTGCTGAAGTTTAAAATAAGATGTATGGATATGACTTACTATATAATATAGTTATTTGTGGAGTTCTGTACATTAAAAGAATGAGAATGAAACCCTCATAGGATCACCTCGATGTCTGTCTGTCTGTCCGTCTGACAGCTTTTGGTAACAAGTTAAATTAACATCATATATCCAGGTTTATATGTATGTCCCTTGGAGTGTATACAATTTTTTTTTTACAAACAAAAGTAGCGTGCGCCTACTCTTCGTTTTATGGGAAACTTCTTGTTGAACTAGAGTTATGAAATTAGGCAAGAAGTTAAAATTTACGATTTTATATCATTGACAAAAACCATTACAAACTTAAGTCTGTAGTTAGTTTCCAACAAAATGAGTGCAAATTTAAGTTTGTCAATCTGTATAAATTTTACATTACATTACATCTAATCTAATAATGAAATTGATACAGAACCCTCGGTGTGCGAGTACTCTGTCACTTGACCGTTATTTTCCCATTCGACCATGGTATTTGTAATCTGTCATCTGTCATATAAATAAAGAAATTAATTGACATGCTCTCATCAAAAGTTACTTTCGCCTGCTTTGAAATATAGAATTATTGTTTTATAACAATGTACTTAATAATAACTAGCTAACTAACTACCTAACTAACTAACTAACTTAGTACTAATTATGCTAAAGTAGCACAATTACAGTAATAGACATTATATGTTAAAAAAAACATCATCCATTATTTAATTTATAATATAAACTACACTACGTCTTTCCTGCGGCTTCGCCTTCATGGTCAAATGTAAATAGATAAGAGCTCGTTGTATATACCTCAGTGCTCATTGTGACTCCGACTGCAGAAACAGTATGTAGCAGACCACTGTATTCAATTCCTGAAATAAGCTAGTTTATCTAAACAATCGCTCCAAGTTTATAAATAATTTAATAACATATTCAATCAACCGTAGATCAATGCACTAATATTACCAATTTCACGCAGTTAGTAGTACTTTAATATTATTTATCCAATATTAAATGCGATAAGTTAAAAAAACCTATTACATAGTTAAAAGGTACTTAATTTTTATAATTAATTATTAATTAATTATTAATTTTTATAATTTAGAGAAGTAGAATCAACCAGATTTGTTAAACAAAAAACATGAGCTCCAAGCAAAATAAGGCCAAGTTGTATTTAATATAAAACTGACCAAATTCTAGCATAAAACACTCTTAATTGTTATCACGATCGTTTGATTGACAAATGCCAGCACTATCTTCACCATAGCTAAATAAATTGAGATTGACTACGTCAGTTAAAACGGAATTACATAATATAATTTATATAGTAAAGTTATATAGTAAGCTTTAACATATGGTGGACTGTATGTGGGTTCGATTCTCTTATGGGGGAATACGTTTAGTTAATATAATCTGTGTAAGTCTCTCTCTGCCTACACTGCTTTATACGATAGTGCGGGAAATTAAAAATAATTTTAGATTATTACAAATTGTAGACGATATTGTATTCTGATGTACGAACAATATTATTTCAAAGTTTGCGGAAGAAAAATTCATTCCCACAAACTTTCACATTTATAATATTAACTGGATTTATTTTCATTTCTTCAATCTAGCATAACAAAATATATTTTTTTTAGAATCAGCGAAAATTAGAGAACGGAGTGTTTGAACACTACACACTCTACACCTACCCCACTGTACGGGGCATATAAATAAATGCATAGGGTACAATCAAACTGTATCGTATATAATGGACTAAGTCGTTGTGGCTTGATGGGGTTAAAGGATTACAGTTTAGAGCCTTAGTCAGTTACATTGTTAGCTATTAGAGCGTAAATAACTCTATGTGTCACAGCTTCTACTATTTCAGTCGAATTCGGTGCGTCGAAAAAGCGACGTAGATAGTTTTCAACTAGATAGATAATTTGGTAGATAGATTTTTTTTATATATGAGGGTTAGTTATGATGTTACTGGTTGTACAATAACTAAAATGTCGATAAGTGCGACTTGGACTCTAGTAACGAGGGTTCCGTACCAATTATATAATTTTAGCTCAACGTGAAGTACAAGTTACAACATATAGATATACAAATGATATGACAGATAATTAACAAGCTAATCCTATAAAGGTTGCTTTATTACGTTTTTTTCGGTATTACTTTTAAAATAATCTAAAAATTTAATATTTTAGTGCAAATTCTAATGGCAAGGTTATAAGAGACATGTAAAAGTTACTCTGCGAGCAAAGTACGTATTACAAAACTGGAACTTTCAGGTTAAAGAGCAATTTCAAACTTGAACCATATAGCTACCATTACTAAAATAAATACAGAGATAGTCTTCCCCACTGCTTCTGTAGAATAAACCGGTTATAACATTTATTCACTTTAGTACTTTAAAATAAAATAATAATTGAAACCTGTTTTTGGTTGCATTTTCTTTTGTCTTCGTGTATTATTCTTATTTTTAGTAGAATGAAATGAATTCTATGCTCACTCTGAGCTTATTTAAGAGACCTTACAAGCTGCATTTCTGTAGAGAACGCCACGTTAAATTTTTTATTTTCGTTTTCTACAAATATTTTTACCTTCTGTAGTGTGAAACAATATTTAAAAATTATAGAAATAATAAAAATATGGTAAAATGGGCCATGTCCCATCATACATGGAGCTCAAACTGGGGAGGCAGTAGAAAAAGCTGTATAAATGTTTCAAAACTTTTACAATTTAATTAGCTTCTCTTATCAGCTACCAATAAAGCATAATTGAATTTGGTGCTACTTGATTAGTAAAGTAAAATTCGTATTTAAAGTTAAGAAAGAAATATCTTGACTTTAGGTTCTTCATGCCTACCTTACTATGTATAAAATGAAAAGCTTAAATTAATATCGAGAATATTGTAAGCATTTAGAATATTTTGTATAAAATAAATGTATGTATGGTAATCTTGTAATCCGCTTAGAAACTTTTACATATTGAAAAATGGACACCAGAATTACTGCTAGTAACATAGTGTTGTTAAAATCTAAAAGCTTTTTTAAAAGTTTTGGACTCTTTAAAGCTCTTATCTACGAATTTTAATTTAAGCTGAGCTTTTATAAAATATAACATGCGAAATGTTTATATACACGTATAATAGAGGTATACATATATTCCAAGAATATGTCTTTATGTTGAGGAATAAAACCAATAATAATCAAAATAATAAAAATATTTATCTAATAGAAAACCTTCAGAGTTTCTAAAATAAATAACTTGTAACAAATGTATAAGCAGTTTGACGTTGCTTGATGAGAACGTATGGACAGTATCTAAGAGGCGCTAAGTATCAAAAACTTTATTAAAATTTTATATATTTTTACAATCATATTTTCTGTATTATTTATTACATTTATTGTTGCCACTTGTTTCTTAACATCAGCTCGTTAATTATAACGCGCAATCATTGGACCAAATCAAATTTCGACTTTTAATTAGAGAAATGAAAAAAAAAATAATTTGAGAGCTTAATTCAAGTTGAATTCTAAAGAATTAACCAATCAAATAAGCAATCAAACAACTCTGTTACAGAATTATTCTTTCCTAGCTAGAGCATTTCAATATCTAAAATTATATAAAACTCTGCCATAACTTGACTGGTAGAAAACTGGCAGACAAAATTATGCAGCATGACCTTTAATTTGGCATGTAGAGTCATTGTAGAATGTAGGGGGTAGCAAGAGTAGCATCAAGAGAGGATTCCAGATTTCCCGAAATTCCGTCCGAAAATGGGGAAAAAATGGAATCTTATATTTTTTAATCCACGGAAATTAAATTCAAGATTGACCATTTGGGACCTGTACCCTAAATATAAACTAACATATTCATGATCCGAACATAATTATAAATATTTTCATCAAAGTTTATTATTACTATAATATAATATTAACGAAAACTAGCGTAATGTCGCGTGACGTCATAACAGCGTGTGGTCTCTGTACATTAGTTGAGCTACATTAACTTACGATTAAACGATGGATATTGTATGATGGATGCGTTGTTATAAGGAAAAACCGAAATGCGATTCTGATTTTTTTTTTTAATATTATATCTAGTTTTCTTTTTGTGAATATTAAAATTCATAGGTATATTTATTTGTACATGTATTATAATTATTGTTATAATTACATAAAATCGAAATCATTATACTTGACAGAGAATAATATTTTCACTATTATTATATAAATATCTTTTTAATTTTTATCATTTGTTTTGCTTCACGCTGTATTTCGCATATAGCAGGGTAAACTGTGTGAACCGTAGACAGTCGGAACCTAGTGTTAAAACACTTCGTTCCCCGCTTTCTGACTTTCGAGGCATTGCGTGTTGAGTGGCGGAACTCAACTCCGCGCTTTGCCTTGTTGCCAAAGCGAATTAAATGTCAATAATTTATTCTATCCAAGTGGAAAATCGAACCCACAAGTCGTCGTGTTTACAGGCAGACTGTGCATTTTATTCATCGCTTTTCTTTGGAATACAAAACGTTGCTTGCTGAGTGCCGGAACTCAACACCGCTATGTCTGGCTAGAGTATGAAAATGATAGTTATTCATCCCCACGACTGGGAATCAAATCCACGACCAGTATGCTTACAGTAAGATGTTGTGCCACTGCATATGCTATGCATAGTTTTACTTACTTTTATAAGTAAAAATCAAAATCAAATTCATACATTCTCACCTTAAATTTTTCAATCTCTAATATTACTGATGACGCCATTTACTGGCCATTGTATTGAAAAATTTATTAATATGAATTTTTTCTTCCTCTATTTTCAAATTTTACTTAAACATAAGCAAATTTTAAGGATATAACAATAAGTAAACAATAAAAAAAGAATACAAATTCTTCTGTCGTATTGTTTTTTATTCTCATACATAAAATTGTACTTTTATAAACAAATATTTGAAATGATAATTAAATATTTATCAGTCTCTTTATTAAATAATGTTTGCTTGCTCCACAGGATATAATTTAAACAGTACAAAAAATATATATCTGTATAAAATAAAATTGTAACTGTTCAGTTAATAAATTTCAATTATGAATATCAATTTATATGATAAATTTTAAAATTTTATATACATTTTGAGCAAGCAAAGAAAACGTAATTAGACGTCAGGTGAAGGTGATATGCCCTTACCTCGGCGCAACTAAATATAAAAGCTGGAGTTGTCCACTTGCCAAGCGTTACAGCACTAGGAAATGGTACTGTAGTAAATCAAACTATTTTTACCGGGCATGTTGATGTATACGATACGATTTAGCAGCAAAATTTAATTTTCCATCGAACACAAATTGGTTGCTAAAATTTAATTCTACACATCCTACACACGCGTACACATCCACACACACACATACTTATACACACACAAATACACACGCAACCACACACACATACACACACACAGACACACACACACACACACACACACACACACACACACACACACACACACACACACACATACACATACACACACGTACGCACATACAGGTACGCCTTTCCGTTTATCTGGGTTAATCTTCGGAACGGCTGAACTGATTTTTATGGAACTAACACTGAAACATAGAGGAGCTTGTGGAGCAATTTTTTTTTATCCCAGAAGTCACACAGGATCAGGATTTACTCGTTAAAACGCGTATATCGCGCGCAGTCACCGCCAAGATAAAATATTACATACACGAGTAAAATTATTTTAATTTCTACACAATAAACATACATATATTTTTAATTATTTCTCTGTGATGGATAAAAAATCACATATGTACTAAATATATATTATATTAGAGTAAATTTGGGAATATCAAACAAGCGAGTGAGGCCGCGAACCGATCGCTTGTGATATATAATTTATACATATCATGAGCAGATAAGGCTGAACACGTAGTGTCAGTGTGTCTGATCTTACAGACTACTAAAATATTTAACAAGGCGTGAATATGATTGATAAATAAACATCAGTGGTACTTAAATGATTGGAATTTGAAAAAAGAAATACCTATCTACGTATATCTATTGGTAAAGAATGTAATGATTCATTCTATGCGGGAAGCATCATCTGATTATAGTTGGCAAAAGACACTGTCTCGATTACTTTTATATATTAAATAACTTTCTGAACATATTTATATTCTTTTTGCATGTATAGTAGTGAAAGCTGAGAAATTTCGAATAAATAGCATTGTTTTATTGCATATTGCAATTAAATATAATTTAAAAACAAATAAATATAAAAAAAATACAATACAAACAATGTTTATTATTAGAATTGGATTTTTAATTTTATATATATATATATATATATATATATATATATATATATATATATATATATATATATATATATATATATATATATATATATATATATATATATATATATATATATATATATATATATATATATATATATATATATATATATAAAATTATTACTATAATTATGCCTAGTCTAGTCTAGCCAGTCTAGCCTAGTCAATAAGATCTAAATGATCAGAGAGAAAATAAGACATGAATAAGAAAATGACATGAATTCAAATTCAAATTTCAAATACTATTTATTAAAAAATAAACAAAAAGCTACCTACGGCCGGTCTCAGGTCCCTACTGGAAAGAGCCGGCATGAACAATTTTATTATTAAATACATTATATAGAATTATAGCTATCCTGCATGAAAATCAAATGACATTAATCCTACATACTTTTATACATTATTTAAATATTGCTGAACAGTGTAATAGCCTTTTTTGACGTGAGAGCTTTATCGTTTTCAATCCTCATTGAAATCTTTGGAGGAGGCTTTTATCGAGCAGTGGATGTTTTACGGCTGAAACGACGAATTTGTTTTTACTTGATTGCTCTCTAAAGTCATACTTATAGATATTCGCATCCAATGGTACTTGAACCTGCGACCTCTATAAACAGATAATCCGGCCAAAAGTCTGGTTTTATTTGATCGTTTCGCCTTCCCACGTCTCAGCCACTGCCAAGTGCGTGCCAAAACACATTTTGGTTGCAATATAAAATTTAAATAAATATATTTTAAATAGAAAGTGATTGGTAATTTACATTGAACGAGTAATAAACCTGTTGGAAACAAGTTCTTGAAGAAATTCTCTTAGTCTCTTTTTCTTTTAAATGATCACTTTATTTACTATCGTTATTGATATCTATATTTAGATCTAGATCTCTTTAGAATGTGCAAGAAATATGACAACGGATTTTGTTTCATTTATTCTTTATAACTCGCACTTAATTCCACAAATAACAGGACAATTATAGAGAGCCTAAAACCAAAACTCTCCGTTCTCCACTTTTTGCCCAAAGATGAAACATCAAAAAAGTGGCGGAGATCATATATTTCTATATATTATATAAAAAAAGGATACTATTTAGGATGACACGAAGCTATATGAAATTATTAACATGATATAATATATCTTATAGCCTGCCTCGATAAGTGGACTATCCAACATCAAAATATTTTTTTATTCTAGCCCGGAGTTCTCTAGCCCGAGTCTAGCCCCAGTTCTTGAGATTAGCGACTAAACAAACTCTAACCCGTAGAACTCGTGGCTGAAGTGTTAATATAATACTAGTAGAGACACTCTACAGTAAGAGCACATTTTATTATTTTTATTCTTCTCACCTACGCTTACATATTCTGAATGTCCAATCTTTTTTTAGATAGAGCAATAGTGAGATCGTTTTAGACGGAAGAACCCAGTGTAGTTTTGATAGGCGCGCGCACTACAGTAAGTGTTATTTATATATTTAAAAAAAGAATACATTTCCAACTAAAAATGATTTAATTTGCGTATGTTTTTAATAAAAAAACATATTATGTGCAATAAATGATGGAATTACATATATTTATATGTAATTTTTTACAATTATATGTGTTTTTGGGTCGAAATGTAGGTGAAGGTCTGTAGGTGAAGGTGTAATTATCATTTTGGCGCGGAATTCAGTTTTCTATTTTTAATTTTTTTAGTTGATTAGTGTGATTGTGATATGTGACGTGATTTTTTTTTAATTATTTTAAAAGAATTTTGGTAAAGTATTGTATATAAATTGTTAATAAGGTGCCAATTTGATATAGATATTATGATATAGAGCTTAGAATAAGATAGAGTTAGAATTTTTTGTTTTAATATATTTAATTTTTCATATAAAATATTCTCCCGTATATCAGAATCGGCAGAGGAAAGCCAGTGTTGAGACACTCCGTTCCCTATTTTCTGCCCAATTTTAGTGTGTTGAGAGACTCAACATATATATTTCTCGTCTTACCAGTGTAATATTAAATATCTATTTATAAAACAAATTTCATATAAGCTTATTATTAGTACGAAATACGTACGTAATAAAATGATGATTACTTGGAAATTATCATATATGATGTAGAAATAAAAAAAAAAACAGTTTCATATTAATAATAAGTATAATAAGTATAATAGTAATATTTCTAATTTTGTTATTCTTAGCTTCTTATAAAATACTATATTATATAGATAAACTAATATAAAATTTTATATGTTTATCTTTAAACTTTTAAATTGTTTTGAATTTTTTTTTAAGAACGTTCGTAGAGTTTCGGCAATCAATACACAGTGTCTCAAATACCAAAAGAAAACAAAGAACGAGTTGTCTAAACTTTAAGTTCTCCTCACCCTACTAAATACGGGATAAAGCGTGAATAACAATATGCGGGATAAAGCGTGAATAGCAATATACCTGCTATATGCGGGAAATAACTGCATATTATTTCCCGTATATAGCAGGACACGCAGAGGGACCCTAGTGTTACAACACTCCGTTCTCCGCGCACCTGCTGGAGTGTGAAGCTTAAAAAAATGTAATAATATGTCTGACATATATGTACGTATAACTTAGTCTAATATTTAGATCATTAGTTAGCAATTATTCAATTAATATAACAATTCCCAGTGACAGGGAAATAAGTAAGCGTATACGAACCTGATAAATGTCAGATTGACATTGTTTAATTATACGCGAGGCTTGAATAATCAAATGTTTCATATCACACAATAATGTGAACTGTTCAGCGCTAGTTATTATATGTAATTATATAAGCGCAAAATTTGAATATTATGTTTTTATTATAGAAAAAATAGGTAAGTTAAGAATATTGTGTTCGGGAAAGCGATGTTGGAAATGCTATAATACACAAAGACGAAATAATTGGGGCCGTCGTAGGCCAAAGGCACTGAGTCTGACTGTAAACGCGACGGCTTTGGATTCAATTGCCTTAGGAAGAGTGATTTTTTTTATTTTACTAGCTCTCGTAACAAAACAAAGCGTGGTTTTGAGTTACGCCACCCAACTGTAATGTCTCGAAAGCCAGAAAATAGGGAACGGAGTGCCTTAACACTGGGGTCACTCTGCCTACCATACTATACGTGAAGGCACGTGACAGCGTGAAGCTAAAAACTTACAAAACAGAGGCAACAGATTTTTCGTTGTACGGAAAAATTAAATTGCTTTAAATAAAACACACAACACGGCGACGGCATAAATTATAGTTATTAGTGAATAGTATTATTCCACACAAAGCGAAAATAAATACTTCTTGTGTGTATAAGAAAACGTTTGCTTCAAAGAAGAAATGCGAGAGCTGAATCACTAAATTTATTATCTCCAGCCCACTTGCTGAAAACACATTTGTAATAAACAAAGATTTAGGTGTTCGACGACTTTACATAAAAACTTAAAAGCTCAAAGGACCTATAAAAGGAAACAATAAAAGATATAAGTTAAATATATTCAATATCTGTTACGATTGATATCCGGAACCTTACAAAAGGTAATGTGCCAAGGGACGGTAAGGGAACAGATTAATAAACGTCAAATATTAATAACGATGCCGTTATAGTTCGTATATATATATATATATATATATATATATATATATATATATATATATATATATATATATATATATATATATATATATATATATATATATATATATATATATATATATATATATATATATATACAAAATTATTCATTAGCAAGTCAATAAATTGTTGTTTTTTTTGTCAATATTTTACGTTTACATTACGAGTAATTAATGCCAATGATCTAAAGAAGAAAAGTCTTGAAAAGAGATCTCGTATTTCCATGTTTTGTATTAAAAAAAAATAGTAAAAGGTTACAGACCGTAAAATATAATATGTAAAATTATCTATTGTGATTTTATACTTAATTGAAAAAGGTTATTGGTATATGTCAATATGGTAAAAAGTATAATGTGTACACAAAGACATATATAAAAAATGAATAAATAACAAGTTTGATAATGTTGGCAGCCTTGTTCATGGGGCTCAGGTGTTATTTCCCCATAATTGTATTCTCTCACGCTATACTATTGATTGGTCGATAATAAATGATAGAATAATTGATGATGGCGTATCCCATTTATAATCTGGCCAATATAATTAACAAAATTTCGCACAAATCTATAATTTAGTATATACGGAAGGCAGTTCTGCTGTGAAGAGCTGAGTTTCTCACCAGCTCTTCTCAGAACTACCGAACTTCCTTCCGAGCTGGTTGTACACTTTTGTTAATTGACGATTTGATATTAATGAATAGCCTATTTGAATAAAGAATATTTAGATTTTCTTATAGCCATGCTCCTCCTCCTTCTTATAAAATAATATGAATATAATATGATATGCCATAATAAAACGTCACAAGTCCCATCTATACAATGTGTGTTAAAAAGTGTAATCAAACTAAAAGGTCAAATTTTTCGTTTTTTTTCAGATTTTTCTTGTTTCTCGAGACTAAGTTGTAAAATTATGTATAAAATGTACGTTACAATATTTTATCTGAGGATCACCATTTCTGAAGTAACGAGATAATATCAGAAATGGCAGGAGTTTCACGGCTTTTGATAATATACCCAAGGTCTCTACCAACTTGCAATTTTTTTATTATTTACAAAGCACGGCGTTGAGTTCCATAACTGCATGTCTAAATGTCTCGGAAAGTGAAAGTGAGGAACGGAGTATCTTAACACTATTGACACTTAGTTTCCTCTGCCTACCCTGATATATGCGGGATACAGTTAAAAATATAAATTATATAAATAAAGGATCGGATATAGAAATGAATATTTCAAAAAGCATCATATAACTATACAAAATAAATTAATATATTTACAATCTGTTCACATAAGCTCTACTTGTATATGGATGACACGTATTACAAATTATTATATACCATTGGGATCGCATTTAGTTTGTTAATCAGTACAGAATACACGTGTCACGTTGAAATTGTATATGTATCAATAAAATATTCATACTGAAAATCTATCTATTATTGAATATTAATGAGGCCGTTTTAAGGCAGCTGAATAGTATAGGCGGGTCTGACAGTATACATGGTGGTAACAGATTCGATATTAATTTGAGAAAATTAATTATTTTAACTTCGACGCTCTTGTAAAGAAATGCGAAGAAATGTAGAGTTCTGGCATTAAGAACACAATATCTCGATTAAAGTTAAGAGCGGAATTTCTTGTCACTGTACTCTCTAGTAAGAAAATTAAAGATGAGCAGTTTAATAGCAACCAAATAGCCAAATTTATTTCTTTTTAAAAAAGATTGTCTTATCCGAAATAATAATTTTAAATTTATTTAAGCTTATAGTTTTATATTGTTTCATATTGTATGCAAAGATGACATAAAATGTTAGTCACTGTTAAAAAACGTGTTGATTTTATATACGAAATTGATAAAAAGCTCTACTATTTCACAAAATTCTTTAAAATTATACTTTTTCTATATATTACGTCTCAATAAAGGATATAATCGAATGAATAGTAAATATCAGTACTATATTCAATAATGTCACAACATCTTAGCTTAATAGCTTTTATATATAATTACAGTACGTGACCATGGCCTTGGTTACGAGTATCTATTAACCTATAATTATTGTCCCATTGGGCGAACCCTTTTACAGTACGTGCTTTTGGCAATTACGAGAAATACCAATTCATTTGTATATATATATATATATATATATATATATATATATATATATATATATATATATATATATATATATATATATATATATATATATATATATATTTTTAAATTAAAAAATCTAATACATAAATAATAAAAATCCAAGAATAATGTGAGTATAAAACATATGTGCACATATTATACCGTTACCACAAATAAAATAATCTTGCTTACAGAATACACTCGTAAGTCTATAGATTCACGTTTCCCTAATGGTGTTCGGAAGTCCAAATGATTCTCTTCCTCTTATAGTTACATATATCTATATATATATCGTATATATGTTACTATCTCATAAAGTATTAGACAATTTTGTGCCTAACGTTGTGTAGCGTTTGATTGTGACGCAGTAATGTTATTATTTCTATGGAAGTTATGTTATGGTTTTGATTAATTACTTTGGGTTTTTTACATTATTAGTGAGATATAATTATATATATATATATATATATATATATATATATATATATATATATATATATATATATATATATATATATATATATATATGTATATATATATATATATATATATATATATATATATATATATATATATATATATATATATATATATATATATATATATATATAATGTTTGTCTTTAAACTATTTTCAGATACATTATATGTAGGTACGTACATATATCTAACAGTATTTATAATTTCAGGTGCGCCGCCATACAACACAAAATGTTCATATGAAATATACCAAGATGTTGCCCAGTTTCAGTTAAAAGGTAAGATAGTTTCAGTTTTTGCTCGTTACCTGGCCTCAGGCAGCGGTCGCCGGTCATTATTCATCGTGTAGGTTCATTAATTACATTTTTTTAATAAAAAAGTCAATTGATATTGAAAATGTTCTACTGATTATGTTAGGTCGTAAATTATGGTGTGTGTTTTTTTTATTTTCTTTGTTGTGTTGTTATTTTCTGTAGAGTAAGAGAGTAATTCCATTTTTAGCCCAAATTCAAGACATTGCTTATTAAGAGGTAGAGCTCACCGTTGTCACATTATCTTGCCAGAGGGTGGAATAGAAGTAATTCCCTCTCAAGAGGGATCGTACCCACCATCGTCGTTTTTAATCAGACGATCTTCCACTTAGTTACGATGGCTTTTGTACTTAGTTTCTATTTGAAATGTTAAAAATTAGCATATGTACAGTTTCATAAGGCAATGTTGTTATAGAACTTAAATTAATTATACTATTCTGATACATTTGAGAACTGAAACATACTAATAGCTATAGATTCTATTTGCTTAAATTTCTTTTCCACGAAACACACAATACTTCTAAAATATACTGTAAGTGGATATCAAAATGTTTTATTACTGGGTATGTCCATATATATATATATATATATATATATATATATATATATATATATATATATATATATATATATATATATATATATATATATATATATATATATATATATATATATATATATATATATATATATATATAGATATATATATATATATATATATATATATATATATATATATATATATATATATATATATATATATATATGATCTTAAAATGTAGATGACCATATGTGGATAAGAAACAAGATTATACGCAAATTACTATGACAAAGCAGTTAATTATTTTATATGACATAATTCAAATACATAGTATATGTATGTATGTATGTATGTATACATCTGACGTACGTCACTCCTGGCACCTGTGTCTTCCTACTCAGATGTGTATGAGCTTAAATTAGACAAGATGAAATAATACATACATTACTAGTAGTCACCCGCAACTTTTGCTTGGACTTTGTAGTCCTTGTCATATAATTTTTTTATATTATATCCTGTTCTGTAATTTGTATTTTTTATAAATTTTCATTTCGTATGTATATGGACCTGACATTAAAAAAAAAATTGCTAATTATGCATGTTTCCTTTTGAATTAAGGAAAATCTTAATCATAATTCTCTACTACATTTGGTACAGACCCAATATGTCAATGTCTGTTAGTCATTCGGTTACGGAAAAGTCTTATATTTATAGATTATAAATATTATATATATTGATTATGTCATACTATCGGCACTCGTGTCTATTAATGTTGTTATGTGAAATATTCTAAGTGATGATTGAAATAGTAGCTGTGTCATACGCGGATAGCTGCGTGGATGCAATACTTGTGACACGTACAACAAATCGGATAAAAAAAGAAATGTTTATTTTTAACAGACAGACTACAAAGTGTGTATATATATATATATATATATATATATATATATATATATATATATATATATATATATATATATATATATATATATATATATATATATATATATATATATACATATATATATATATATATATATATATATATAAAAAATAATAACATTTACGAATGATAACAATAATTATGAATAACGATAATATAAATGTAAATTATAAAGTAAATACAGTAAGAGAAAGTACGAACCCAAAAATCCTTTCAAAATCTTCATCAACAACAAATTTACCACCTAAAATTTAATTCCAAACAAACGCTATAAAGTCTAGAAATTAAATATATATTTAGAGGAGAACTTCGTTTAATATGTAAAAAAGCTCTCGCTTCCTCCAACTCGGAGTAACTTTTGTTCTTAATAATACTTAACAAACGAGACTGTTTTGTTTCAAAGTTGTTTCTTATTCAGTATCAGTTTTGATTTTACGAATAAATAATTTTATCGGCAACCGCTCGCGCTGTATACGGAAACTTTGGTAAAGAGCTTAAATATTTATAAATAAGGTATGGGGCCGGCATGGTGCAGGGGCACAGTGTCTTAATGTAAGCGATATGGTTATTACTTTGATTTGATTTATATATATATATATATATATATATATATATATATATATATATATATATATATATATATATATATAGATATATATATATATATATATATATATATATATATATATATATATATATATATATATATATATATATATATATATATATATAAATTTGTCATATTTTAGACACTTAACGTGAAACCTAAGACTATACAATACCATCAGGTATATCAAAACTGCACTATTATATATAAATTTATTAAGTAAAGTTTAGCCTCGACATCATTTATTAATCCTAAACTTATTGTAGCCATGTGTAATTATTAATTTAAATTTGCGTATACAAATATGAAATTACTTGTAGTAACTTTGGAGCTGGTTAAATAAATCACTGTAGAGAGTAGTTAAAGCAGTCATTTTAATTTTTGAATTTTTATTGATGCTTTTTGAAAAAGTCTTCATAAAGATTGCACAATTTTAAGATTTTTAAGCCATCCACCTGGCCTTCTGTCCAAATAAATAAATAGTAGAGAGAGAGAAACCTCTTACACTCCATTCTTCATTTTCTGGCTGAATTTGACAAGTGGCGAGTTAATTAACGGAAACCATTATGTTAACACTCAAACGTAATTCAATCAATACGCAATGATCAATGGAGATAGTGATTTTTTTATTGTTTTACACAATTTTTTTTCCATTTTCATCTGTCGTTTTGTCTGTCTGTTGTCATTTACTAATTCCTTATATCCGTTTTTAGTCACATTGTTAACTATACCTATGGTGGCAAAAGTTTTGATATTAACCAAATGAAGAAATTAAAATATTTTAAATATACGCAGCAGCTTGACGTTACAGCCCTAGTGTAAAACACTCTGCTTTCCACTTTCCTCCCAATTTTCGAGACTCTTGTTGTGAAATAGAAATATATATATATATATATATATATATATATATATATATATATATATATATAGATATATATATATATATATATATATATATATATAATATATATATATATATATATAGTATATATATATATATATATATATATATATATATATATATATATATATGTATATATAAAAAATAAACATATTTTATATAATACGAATATAAGCTATCAATTTACAACACGTATCAATTTTATTAAAAATTTCAAGGATAGGTTAAGATAATTTGCATTTATTAATAAAAAAAAAAATCATCCGAAATAAAATAACAATGGTGAATTACAAAGGTAATATTTTACAAGAACGGATGCAGCGTGTAGTAAAGTACCGCCGCCCTATCGGGTAATTGAAACTTATGAAAGGATTTGTTTCGAGCTTTAAAGCTATAAAAGCTCAATATGTCGAATGTATCCGAAAGCGAAATTGTTAAGGGTTTTTGTTATTATTTTGTATTTTTCTTTAGTGTAATGCACTTTAAAGGTACGTAAATTAATTTATAAATTAATTTATAAAATAGAGTCTCTTGTGTAGTGATCATTCTTAGGAATGATATTTAGGTCTAAATCTAATAATATAAATAAATTTTTACAAGTGTATAAGTATGTAAGAACACACGTTCAGCGTAGTTGTCAGAACGTTTGCCTGGAAATATAGACTATCCAAAAGTTTTAAAGGAACTTAAAATTTGAACTCCTAGGTCAAATGCTAGATTATGTACGCTAAAGTTTAAAATAAGATTCTCTAGAACCAATTTAGGCTTAAATGCACCACTGAACAGAAGTGGGAGTTCCACTTTATAATAAAATGGGAAAAACATCTCATTTTCTTGATTTAATAATTCCTTGTATTTATATAAAATTTTGCTGAAAAAATATTTTATGAACAAAGAAAAAAAAATTATATATATAAATATATATTTTTTTCATTTATGTTATTGGATTTTTGTCTTGAAGATTTTATTTTGGATAAACTTTTTTTGTTTAAAATTTATGTGTACCTATGTAAGTTTTATCGTATTTTCTTTTATATAATTTGTTTTGACTGTATTGAACGTTTTAGTTAGGGATATTTTTAGTTAAGCTTTTTCATTTACATGTTAAGTTAGCCTACAATTGAGACATCCTATGTTATAATGTTTTTTATAAATGTCCTGTACAGTGTACACCAATTATGTTGTAATATGTAACGTTGGCCTCCTAATAAATAAATAAACGTTAAGAAAGCTTGGTTTCAAAAAGACGTACGTTGTCCAGTCCAGATGCAATATTTAATACGTTCTTGAGCATTTTTTTTCTTTCCTTACTGTGGCTACGGAATAACAGTTTAAAAAATATTTTTAAATCTAAATTTGCTGTAGTATCCACTCATTTTGTGTGAAATTATGTACGGACATAAATTTGTACTAGTATTTATCTGGGATATACCTATAAATTTTTTACTTTTAGATTTTACATTTTGTTGATATCATAGAAAACAAACATATCCTGTGGTTTATTTCATACAAAATGAGTGCATACAACAAATTATACTTTCCGTTGACTTACATGAAATTAGTACAGAACCACAGGTGTGCGAGTACGTCCGCACTTGACTGATATATTTTTGTGGGCTTTATATAAAAGTAAGCTTTTTGAGCTTTTACCATTTTCGTTACTAATAATTTAACCATCATATTCAACCAACTCATGTTGGCAACTCCTAAGATTTACTAGCAAAACATAATATTAGAACATAGCCTAGTAGACACTGTGACAAATGCGTAAAATATCTCATAATAGGATCACTTTTCTAACTCTAAATACACATTTTCCCAGATCACTGAGCCGTAGAGGGTTAAACGTATTTAGTTTAATAACTAATGTAATTTACTCATACTAAAACTGGTCGGGTCTGTACTACAGTATGCTGCAACCAACCGTGCCTAGAATGGCCAAGTTCGTTACACATTGCAATACGTGTACAATTGTCCAAAATAAACACGTACATGTTGTAAATAATGAGGATCTTCGAGTTGATCCAAGTAGAAAATTCAAATGAATTTCAATAGATTTACGATTGCTAATGTAATTAATTTTGTATATAATATATACGTGAGGACTGTCGTGGTGCAGAGGCATAGCCTCTACCTGTAAACTCAACGGTTTCCAGGTTCGATTCCCACTCGGGGAAAATTAAACAAAAAAGGTTCCGCTACCCAAAAGGAAAATAAAAACTCTTCGATATTGAAAACAAATTTCAAATATGGCTGGAGCCCTTTGATCGTCTAAAAGAAAATTTCCCCAAATCCAAAGTGAATTGAGAAAACACGAAATTTAACGTGTTTTAGTCAACACAAATTAAAATTACGGACTAAGTTAGTTCTATATAATATGTTTTATTTCAATCGCACCACATACTGTTACTATTAAGTATCCAAAAGGTATCATCATTCATGAATATGGTAACAAATATTTACACATACGTGATTAATACGATTAAAATAACTTCATTTACCAAGACTTGACGTGCCGTCTTTCACTTAATATTAGGATTTTTTTCATTTGCTCGCATATAGCAGTATAGTAGTGATTCTATATAACAAGACACTCCTTTCTCCATAATTTCTTGTAGCAGAGATATATTTGTTCACTCTCACTATGTAACACAATCACAATTACCCAAAGCGATAATTACATCAATGCACTCTGAACTAACGCGCTAGTTGTTCATTAGTCGACAGTGTGCGGCCGTAATTTGATTTTAACGCTTCAATATCAAATACTATGCCTATGGATAACTTTTCTTAGTATACTCATGTTTAATAGTAAATTGCGTTGTTTAGTTAGCAGATTGTTATTTGACGTTGTTTATTATAGCAAGTAGAGCCTAAATCAGCACGAAGTTGGATTTCGAGTTAGACACTTTACAATCTAAATGATAAGTTTTATTGTTTTAATATGTTAAATGAATGAGTGAGTGAATAATAATATCTAGAGAATAAGGGGCATATCCTTTTCTGAAATTTATTTGTATATTTTGGAAAATAATTGAAACGATCACTTTATTATATTTCATATTGATTTATTATTAACTAGCGATCCGCTCGCGGCTTGGCCCGCTACAACTGAAGGAATGGTCATTTAATAAATTAATTTTTTATAATTTATCTATATATAAAGCGGGAACGGAGTGTCTTAACACTGGGTTCCTACGGTGCCCTTTGCATACTCTTCGATGTGCGGGATACAGCGTGAAGCAATTTTTTTGAATCTATGTACAAAATTTCAGGGTCCATACTACCCTCTTTTTCTTTCATTTTCACAGTAAAAAGTAGCTGATGTCACTTCTTGTGGCTTACGGTCTCTCCATTTTAAATTTCGGCAGAATCGATCAAGAAATACTTGAGGTTATTTAATACAAACATACAAACAAACATACAAATATTACCCCTTTTAATATTAGAATAGATTGATCGGTTTCATTTTAAAAATTCGTTAAAATACATATTTCTTAAAAAAATAAATTATAGAGCTATATTTATTGTTATTATAACATATGTCAAATTTAAAACAAAAGGTTTACGCTTTCATCCCGCAGAATAGGATTGACCGAGAAAATCTAGTGTCAAGACTAGTTCACTAAAACTAGTTCACTCCCTACATTGGGATTCGAGTTTCCCACGTATTACGCCTACTTCATCACATAATTTGTCCAGAACATGTCCAGAATATTATATCTACATATCTATATTGAAGATAGATATCTACATTATAATTAACGCGATCGATCTGACCCGAAAGCCTCGTTAACTTGTCACATATATCTTATAAATCTTTGTGGGACACAAAAACTCTACGAAATACCGTGTTCGAGGAATTTCATAAGGATAATAAAATAATCCTTTCCGTTCTAAGGCTTTATCGTATTTAGGAAGCGATACCCGAAAATAATATCAAAGGCAACCCAACAATGTTGTTTGCAAGCATTTATTAAGCTGGTTTGACTTGACTCAGCGGATTGTAAAGACATGTGTTGTGACACTATTTTATTATTGTACCTGTTATAATGTTACATTAAGATTTTTCTTTTTTAAAATTTTATTTTGGTTTCACGTTGTATCTCGCATAAAGCGGGATAGTCAGAAGGCTACCCCTCTGACTATCCTGCGTTATGCGGGACAAACATGCCGTGGAATTTCTTAAAACTAGGTAGTGTTAACACATTCCGTGAGTGAGGTAAGTGTTAAGGCGAAAAAGGCTCACTATATGTAGGAAGAGATAACCTTATGTTTTGTGACCCTCTATCCCTACTTTCTCTAAAGTTTTACTAAACATTAGTGCGTTCAGTGGCAAAATTCAAAGCTGCGCTTTATTTTCTACCAAAGTTTGCTTTAGTAGAGCGAGAAAGTTACTTATTCTTAACTTAATGTCTGATTTTCTTATCTTGGTTATATATTTTAATTAAAAAGTAATTTTTAAATGACTTTTTTTATAAAGCTATTTTAGGTAAGATGATATAAAAGAAAAAAGTAATTTTAATAAATAACGGTCTTCAGAAAGTTAATAATCAAAACTTTTTAAAAGTTTTTGAATTGGGTCAGCAGGTGAAGATCCTAGGTAAAGATATATAAACATATGATACAGTAAAAATACTAAGTCGGCATCTGTCACCACTACCGCTAGCACAGTGAAAAAAACATATAACTATTATATGTAGATAGAGAATTGTGGGTTCGATTCCCTCTCTAGCGATTTTTTGTCTTGCTCTACTGAAACAAAACACGGCATTATCACTAAATAAAATCAATAACCGGCGACCTGAGACAACGGAGTATTTAAACACAAAATTTTCTGTCCACTCCGCTTAGTATCCAAGATATTGAACAAAAAGAAAATATTCTGTGAATAATGAAGATTTATCTAATGGTAATAATAAAGCATGTAGAGCTCTCGAGGTTTACGATCTGGATTATGAAGGACGGAAGGAGAAATGTAACGTTTTTGTCGTTTAGATGTGGGAAAATGTCATAGCTAATATTTTGCGTGGCTTCGTTCTACCAATCATGAGGGGTCAGCTACAGAAAAAAAGCTTAATATACTTCTTTGTAAGATTCTTTATTGGGTTAAGTTTGTTAGAGTATATCATGACACTTACTATATGATAAAAGTGTAAGATTTACTTTTGTCGTTTTTTTTATTTTTGTTTTTAGATAATATCTAAGTTAATTAAGAAACTGGGTCCAATAAATATAAAGGAAATTATTTGTACCAATAAATATAGGTTCATAATTGCAAAAAATTAAATTTCCAAAATATACATTTTGAAAAAAAATAAATATAAGATGGTATCGTAGTGTGTCACCCATCCCACTCATGCTCATCGGTGAACAATCAGTTGTACAACGACGAGTGTTGGTTACAATACACACTCGGCGCAATAGAATATTTTCATTTCTTCGCTCTGGTGAACAAAACGCGCCATTTATTCCTCATCACGTACTATCTACCTATAGTTAAAATATATTTCTTTTTGTACGTGAAAACCTTGTGGTGATTCACATTTACATATTCTATTTCAAGTTTTTAAAGCTAAAAATAAAAAATAAATCATTCACAAAAATCATATTTATTAAAGCAAAATCTTATATTAATTAAAGACTAGACATTGTTAAATATTTCAAAGAAAAAATAAATATATTGTTGTTAAGCCTCTCGGGAGCGATGAAAGGAATGTAATACAAAATGCTCTACGTCCGCTTCTGAAGCTATTATATCAGAGGCTAATGAAATCATTTGTTTTGACATCTCTTGACAACGTTTTGGAATCTAATTTGATATAAGACAATCATGTCATGTTGGTATAGTGGTTAAAATTCTTTTTGTTATGTTTTTTTTTGCTTCTTACTGTATCTCTCATATAACACAGAAGTTTGTACTAAATATAATGGATTTGGAATCAACTCCAAAGTGTCATCACTGTGGAGCCGATCGAGATACGGCTCAACACACTTTCCAAGTGTTCTGCATGGGACGAATATCGACGCTCCTTGATTTTAAAATTGGGTCAGGACCTCTCCCTGCCAACAGTTATTTTTAAAATGTTGCGTAGAGAGGAACTATGGAGAGCTGTAGTATTCTTCTGCGAAACAATAAAGTTGCAAAAGAAGGCTGCGGAGCGGGGTCGGCGGAGAGCAGATCCTGCTCGTCAAAGTGAGCGTCGTTATGGGAGCGTCATCATCCCATAATTTCTACCGACCGTCACAACACTGGGTCGTAAATAATAATTACTTTGGTGCGTGCTGGATAGGGTCACTCAGTGTATCATCTTAGTGCTGAGTAGTTTCAGCTCCAAGGAGATTGGATTATATTTGCCGTGAGCATTAAAATACATGGGGAGGGCAGCGGATGCGGTTTATCCGAATTCCCGTTGCCTTTCTGCCGTTTTAAGAACTGAAAACCGGAGGGACTTTAGTGGGTAAAAATCTCACATAACCTGGTTTGATACCCCAATGACCAGGTATCTTTTGAAGATTTCCCCTACGAAATAAAAAAAAAAGAAAAGTGGTTAAAGTTATTTTTGTTATGTTTTCTGCTTCTTACTGTATCTCTCATATAATACAGAAGTTTGTACTAAATATAATGGATTTTATGTATAAAAACAAAATATCGGGGTATTTTTAAAGATTTTTTGTTTCTTAGATTAAATTCATTACATGTACTTAGTGAAGCAATGCAATTTTTGTTTGTAAGTGTAATTACACATTTGCAAGCAAAATTGAAGCATTAAACTTTGTGTATTAAAAATTTATATATTTTTGAATAATGTAAAAGCTTTTATCATGCTATGAATGTGCAATGGCAAGACAAGCCAAGCCAGGCTTATAACTATGAAGAAAATTGAAATGTTACTAATGTATATATATATATATATATATATATATATATATATATATATATATATATATATATAAATATATATATATATATATATATATATATATATACCGTTAGACGTAGTTCCTCCCACTGAGCCTAGATTCAAAGCTTTTGTCAATTGAATAGTAGGCTCTAACGTTCGGTCCACAATTTATGTTTTTCCATCCTCTGGAAATATTTCTTATAGTTCTCCTCTAAATAGGATACCAAATCAAAAGAATTACATTTATTAGCGAATATAAACTACTACTTACTTAAACTACTACTTTTAGGGCATTACTTTTTCTATTTATAACTTTGCAGTCGGCAAAACATAGCCATTACTACCGAAACCTTCATACGTAACCGAAAGTTATCGTAAACATTTAGCAGTTTACTTTACAAAGATCGTTTTCAGTTGATCCGAAGGATGATACAGGAAGCCATTATTGCTTATCGGCTCATGAAATAGCAGTTTGGTTGTTTAATTTAGAAAAATAAAGGACATTTATAAGAATTTATAGAAATCTTTTAGTATTATAATTTATAATATATATATATATATATATATATATATATATATATATATATATATATATA
The DNA here is from genome assembly GCA_037127375.1 of Dione juno. Classification (NCBI taxonomy): domain Eukaryota; kingdom Metazoa; phylum Arthropoda; class Insecta; order Lepidoptera; family Nymphalidae; genus Dione; species Dione juno. Next base: position 5,993,425 of record JAXRJS010000056.1, on the reverse strand, counting down.
TATATATATATATATATATATATATATATATATATATATATATATATACATATATATATATATATATATATATATATATATATATATATATATATATATATATATATATATATATATATATATATATATATATATATATATATATATCTAATCTTCTTCTTCTTGGCATTGGTCTACCATCCGACTAAGCCTTCTCCACTTTGCACGGTCTTTAACATCCTCAGTGGACAATCTATTGGCTCTCATGTCTTGTGTCACGACATCTAGCCATCGCTTGCTTGGGCGTCCGGGTGGTCTAACTCCAGGGACAGACATGTCAAGGCACTTCCTTCCGACATAGTTCTCAGATCGGCGCATAACATGGCCATACCATCTCAGACGACGCTTTGGAGCTTATCCGCTACGTCACGGACCCCAAGACTACCTCGAATGAATGTGTTGCGTATGCGGTCGGACCGCGTAACGCCACACATCCATCTCAGCATCTTCATCTCCGTGACGTGAAGCTCCTGAGTGTGCCGAGATAATGTTGGCCAACATTCGCTGCCGTATATAAGAACCGGTCGGATAATGCTCTTGTATATCAGTCCCTTGATCTTGGGCGGTATTCTGCTATCGCTATATATATGTATATTTGTATATATATTTATATATATATATATATATATATATATATATATATATATATATATATATATATATATATATATATATATATATATATATATATATATATATATATATATATATATATATATATATATATATATATATATATATATATATATATATATATATATCAAGCGATAGCAGAATACCGCCCAAGCTCAAGGGAGAAACACTAAATTAATAATATATCGTGAAGATTTTACAGAAAAAAGAATCCGATGGATTTGATAATTTTTTTGAGTAGGTACAGGGGACAACCCTCTTAAAGAGATGACAAAAATGTCCACAGACACTTATAATAGGAATAGCGTCTCACTGTAAGCGCGATGGTTGTAGCTTCAATCCTTATTCAGGGGAATTAATTGTTTGGACTTCCTTACTCTAACAAGACAAAGCAGCGTAGAGTTGAGTAAAAAATATGAAAAATAAAGTTTGCAAAGGTGGACTGTAAAGGAATGGTAGTGTAGAAGTAAGATAAAAAGTATATATATATATATATATATACATATATATAGCGATAGCAGAATACCGCCCAAGCTCAAGGGAGAAACAGTAAATTAATAATATATCGTGAAGATATTACAGAAAAAAGAATACGATGGATTTGATAATTTTTTTGAGTAGGTACAGGGGACAACCCTCTTAAAGAGATGACAAAAATGTCCACAGACACTTCTGTGTTCCAAGTTCTTCGTCCTCCAACGTGATGGGTGCAGCACCAGAACTGTGGGATGGGTGTCTCAAAATTACTTATACTTATTTTATACTGAAAAAATATAAGAAAAAAGATCTTGAATATTAATTTTAATATGGAAACAATAAATCGTTACTATGAAATCATTTAACCAATTTACTTTGAATGGACGCTAACACTTTAACAATCTACAACCAATTACCCCGCGATCATATCCCAAGGAGTTACAGATTTTGTTTTATTACGCCCCCATTGGCTCACTATCATAAAATTTAAGAGAAAGAACGAAAAAGCAATAAAACTACGACCTCTGTACGGACCTTTCTGTTATCGCTCTCCAGTTCGCCTTTACGATACACGCGCACTTCGATAAAGTCTTACGAGGGGATTAGATATATACCAATTGGAGATGCTGTATAGTATCGTTTGTTACTATTGCGTTACATTTTAGACGTCATCTGACTGGACATGGTAGTTCAAATTTTGAACAAAATAGCTTAAATCAATGGCTTAGATTTAAGCTATTTTAGTTAGATTGAAGCTATTTTAGTTAGATTGAAGCTATTTTAGTTAGATTTAAGCTATTATAGTTAGATTTAAGCTATTTTAGTTAGATTTACGCTATTTTAGTTAGATTTAAGCTATTTTAGTTAGATTTAAGCTATTTTGGTTAGATTTAAGCTATTTTGGTTAGATTTGAACTGTTTATAAGGACCGTCGTGGCGCAGACGTATAGCCTCTGTAAGCGTGACGGTTTGTGAGTACGATTCCCACTCGGGCAGAATGAACGATTTTCATTTTATTCGCTCTGGTAACAAGACAAAAAGCGCGATGTTGAGTTACGCCACTCAACAAGCAACGGAGTGCCTTACACTATACCTAGTGTACTTAGGATACAGCGTGAAGCTGATTTAATTTAATTATTTTTAGTTTTATTTTGATATTCTGATATAGAAGCATATGTAAAGAGAATTCAGTGTCAAGATACCATATTCTCCACTACTTTCCAAATTTAAAATAGTGCGTATTAAGTGATGAAGCTTAACGTGTCATTTACATGAAATGGTAAATCCTTAAACTTTCAAAGTTATTTTTATTATAGTGTTGTAAACGAAAACAGTTCACTTGAATACGGCTACAATAACAGTTTGAAAATGTTACTAAAAGTGTTTAGCGGAACACAACCGAGCTACGGCTCGACGTTGAAACTTCGAATTACTTTCTCAAAGTCCTCTAATAAATTCTCGCGAAACGTATTCAGAGTATTTCATAAGGAAAATGTAAATAAATTCAGGCAAAACTAGACTTGAAATAATGTACGGGAATCGGGATACATGTGTTGTTTAATTTTGCACACCTAACTAGTCGAAGATCGCTCTTTTTCTGAATAGAACGAATGAGATGTCATTTTAACTTATGTTCTCATACATATATTCTATATATATAATATATAGAGTAAATGATACATATATATATATATATATATATATATATATATATATATATATATATATATATATATATATATATATATATATATATATATATATATATATATATATATATATAAAATGGAGTTATTTCAAATACATAATCATATTCTACAAGTGATTTTATAATGTTAGTAAAGGAGACCTTTAGTAGTTTATAAATTAAAAATATTTATGTAGGAAAAGGTGTATAAGCAAATAAACTTAATAATTAAAAATGCATACAGTGGAGAATGAAGTCTTAACACTAGGTTTCTTGTATACCTGGGTATGTATATATGTATTATATACTAAAATAAAAAAAATAAAAAAAAATAAAATAATAAAATAATCATAATACAATGCTTCTTAAAAATAAATTACTTTTAGTTAAGCACCAAAATATACTAGCAGGTAGAGATTGAGTCAAGTTTCCGTAGCAAAGGAGAATTCGTAAATATTTAATAGAAACTTCCGAACTTAACTTACCGAGCGTACACCAGAGTATGAAAGTAATGATTTGTGTCCATTAGACTCAAGTAATGGGCTCTGTTAAGATGAATTTGTCCAGAATAATCGACATTGTAACTAACGTAAAGTTATCTATGAGTCTCCGTTTTCTATTTTCTCCTTAATTATCAAGACATTGCGTGTTGGTGGAACTCAATGCGGCGCTTAATTTTTGTACCTGAACATTGAAATGATAATATTTCTTTCCCCCGAGTGGGGATCGAACTCCCAACTATTAATATATATTAAATATAAAAATGACTATTTTATTATTTAGCAACAATTTAAAAAAATTGTGTCACATACGTGTATCTGTATGTGAGAATGACATTGTATATAATTTACTAGTATCTATATATTAGACTTATGTTTTTTTATTGTAGAATTTCAAATTTGCATTAATATTTTCAGTATAGCCTGCCTACATAAAAGGACTACCTAACACAAAGACATTATTTTATTTCAAGCCAGTAGTTAACGAGACTAGCGCATTCATCCAAATAAGCTTTCCAGCCTTACAATATTATTATGAGATCAGTTTAAAAAAAAACTATCAAATTACATAAAATCTACAAAGAAAATAGTAAACTGGGCCAAATTTCTCTCATTATAATTGCTTAACCCTGAAATGCCATACTGTGTAGCATGAACAAATAGTATAATTTGGTGTCACACAAGGCTGCACATTTGGAACGCAATTGTATCTTCATATATTATGCTTATCTCAACGTTTTGTTCCATACACAGTCGTAGTGCAGACGGCAATTTTGCAGCCCAGTAATTTTCTTGGTAACAAACGGGTATATATTTTATTCGTTCTTGCTTAGTTACGATCCTATGAAAGCAATTCAAGCGTACTAAAAGAGCGAAGTTCGGGATACATAACAGTCGTATTTACTTTAACTTAGTTGATTCTTTATTAATATTTCGGGGAGATATCGTCTAGAAGCTATCTAGTGGATCAAGAATTAGAAGGGGTTATGTTAAATTGTGATACTGCTTGAATATACTCTATGGATTCATTTTGTAATATTTTTATGCACCCTGTGTGTAATTGCCGTAATGAGTGTTAAAATTTTGTGACATGTGACATGATTCATAATCATAATATTAAACGTGATTACTTCTTATTATGGTTACTATTTGTCAAATCATTCAATGGCCCTTCGATCTCATCACGTTTTATCTTAAATATTGCTAGGTCTAATTGATATATAATATCTAGATCTTTATATCAGCTCAATATAGGGTAAATAAAGCACATAATATAGGGTTAATTAAGTACGGTGGCAGCGTAGGATCCAAAAAAAAAACCAAATCTTTAAAATATTTTACTAAAAATTACAATTTAAATTATTAACTAAAATGGTGACTACTTGCTCGATGTGAGAAAACAAGAGTGAATAATTATTTTAATATTAAAACTAACATGAATTAAAACAATGGATGAAAAATGACTCTACGTTTTACATTTCTTACTGTTACAATTCTTGGATTTGATGGAATGCAGTACACAAGTTACGCGAAATCTGGCTAAGCGATCCCCGGGTAGTGTGGGAACGTAACAGGTGTACAATAAAGGATTGTTATTATTATTATTATTAAAGCTTGGGACACACATTGTCCCGCATAAAGCAGGATAGTCAAAATCATTTTTATAGAGAAAAAGTCAAATTCAGTTTCTAATACGGATTTATAAATTATAAATATATAAATGTCTACTACCTCACGAAAGAATTTTTCCTTTTAAATATCCTGTATCTGACAGGTGACGCGAACCAATGGTCCAACCTTAATTAAAGGAATAAGGTAGATGAAAGTTTGTGATCCTATATAATATTTAAGCATATTTTGTTTTTCTTATGTCTTTTTGCTCCATACTGTTTAGACAGAGAGAATTAATTTTTAATTTTTAAGTGGCGGTTTTACGAGCACAATAGAAATAATCCATTCTTCTAAGTGGTTATCGAACCCACTACAATCTCGTTTGCAGACAAGTTCTGTCCCACATTGCTACGAAGGCTCCATAAATTTCTTCTTATTAAGACTTAACAGATTTAAGTTTCGTATCTTTTGGTTCATCATTACGCTGAGTTTTAATAACACAAAGAGTCTCGCTCAGTCTGAGCTATAATGACTATACCAATCGTATATGTTATATAATATTCAAAGAAAATATTTTATGAAAATTACTTAGGACGTCAAGTATTTAGAAATAGTTGGAGACACTTAAAACATCTAGATTTTTTAGGGTTACATACTGTCCTTTTAAAAGAAGACAATTGAACTCTTACAGAACAAAGTGATCTTACTCGGTTTCCTATGACCTTTTTTCGGTATATAAGTCGAAACGCTAAAAATCTTTTTCTCAAGAACTCGTGGAGATAAAAAATCATATCATATATCCAAGTCTGCAGCCAGTTAGAGCACATGAAATATTAAACTTCAAATTATCAATCAAATACCATGAACTGTTATTTTTTATTTAACCACAAATTGTATGAAATTCGAAATGCATCATGGTATAGCGACACATCATTAGACTGTGAACACGACTATTGTGGGTTCAATTCCCACTCGAAGAAGTTATTATTTACGTTTCCTCGCTCTGGTAACAAGATAAAGGAAAGAGAGAAACGAAGTGTTTAAATGCTAGTTTATCTTTGCCTACCCTGCTGTAAGGGGCGGAGGGGGGGGGGGTGTCGACTGTCAGCTGTTATAAACTGTACTTGGTACACCATGAAATAGGTACGGAACTTGCGGTGAGTGTGCCCAACTCGCACTTCGCCGATTTTTTATACAAATGCAAGCACAGAAACCACCAAAATGTTTACACATTCAACAACGTTGCCTTCGATAACTCACTGGTCCTTACCCCTAGAGTCCTAACTTAAGTATACTTGATGTTAATCTAATTATGCTGTTAGCTAAACTGCTTATACTGAGCCGGTGGTTTTGTGCAGATTTATTTTCAATCTTAATTGGCTAACAGATTATTGAGACAAGTTATGGAATTTTCGGAGAACTTTTAAGGGAAACTAGAAGCTTATTTTGGACTATAGTTTTTAAATCTGTGTATTGTTACTATTAAGGGAGATTTAGTTTGGTGTGAAATGGATTTTACAATTGAATATTTATGAAATGATTCATTCTAAAATGTTATTTGATTAAAAAAACAATATAGGATCAATCAAAATCATATAAAGTCTATTAAAAAATTACTCTTTTACTACACGCGCTATATCCTGCATATAGCAGGATGGGCAGAAGGAAACAAGTTTGATGCTGTGACGCTCCACCACGTTGGCCCCAAATTAAATAATTGGTAAATTTTTATTCTACGACACATATCAGCTGAGCCATAATGGTTTCATAACGTAGAATCATACAAAATTCTTACCTGAGAGAATAAGTTTATATTTTTTTCCTTCTCTAATAAGACAATGAAACTCTCAACACGTAAGGTTTCAAAATGGAATAGAAAGTGGGGGATGCAGTGTTTTGGCACTAGGTTCTCTCTGGCTATCCCGCTATATGCGATACAGCGTGAAGCTAAAAAACACAACTAAAATGTATACTAATATATATCAGAATAATGCCAGCTTTATAACCATTCAGTTATATTCTATTGAAAACGGCCATTTATTTGTTTTTTAAGATCCACAAAATAGTCCACCTAGAAGCAAAATGTTCTCGTTTTTAGTTAACTCATCTCATAGACAACTGAGGTTTAAAGTAGAGCACAAATTTCTAAAGGTATTTAGTAGTAGACTTAATTTTTGCATATTTTATTAATTTCTTGTTAAAATTTTACATTAATTAGTTACTGCTTGTAAAATTTCACGCTTATCCTTTACATTTTTATGTCATAGTAGGCTCACGGGTTTTAAATTAGATGATTTTTATACAGCCGTACGGCATCTAACCGGCCAATATTTCTTCCCGCTCTTTAAAATTAATTAATCGTCAAATCGTAAAAATATCATAAATAGCAATCAAGAATCCTTCGCTTTCTTCTACACATCTAAGGCTGGAGCTCTTCAAATGTAAACTATGGCTCATTTTTTATGTGCAGCTATGGTCCCATATACATTGGGACAAAAATCGGCTTACGCTATTGATATTTAAGATACATATATATACAGTTTTGTTAGTTTATTATAATACGCAGTGGCTGTAATCCATCTTAACGAATTCAATAATATTTTCTGATCGTCCAGGGACTTATTAACTTAGTCACATAATATTTAAATTTATTTAATCTAAGTCGGTTCATTCGTTTTAGAGGAGTACGCTGACAAACGTACATACACAAGAATTATAATTATATATAAAGTTATTAAATTGTATATTATGTTGGAATATCTATGGATTAAAAAAAATCTTTAGGCAAACCATGTATGCTCTATGGAGTTGACGTCAAAAGGCTATTAGTCACGAACGCTGTTCAGAATCTGTGTCAATTGTTGATTCTGCTAGCCTCATATATCGACTTAATTACTTATTTAGAATACTTACATACTTATGTTATATATGTTATTTTACATCATGTATTCTTTACTTATGTTATATACTTATGTTATATATTTTATTACTTTGAATTTGAATTTGGAGAGGGAACCCAGTGTTAACACATTGCGATCCTCGCTTTCCTTAAAAACGTGGTATAACGTTGTGGAAAAAAAGCGGAAATCGAATTTACAACTGTCGCATTAACAGTCAGACTCTTTCGCTGCGCCACGACGGCCCTGGTCTGTATATGCGGACAGATACAATACTAGCCTATGTAAAATAATAGTGTTTATTATCACAGCCATAAGAAAATTTATTACTCGCGTACTCGATTTTCCGAGGTCTTATCTTATCTCAAGTTGAAGCACTTAAAAGGGCTCTAGCGTCGAACCATTTGACGCAAGGGATGATTTATTTAATCTGAGATACCTGCTTTCTTGTTTACTTTTGTTTAATATAAGCTCATTTTCTGAATGGCGAGAGAGAGAGAGAGAGAGATTTACTCTCTCTAATTAAAAATAATTTATTAATTTTCAGTTCCTCGAGTGGAAATTGAATCAAATTATACAAATTACTTTGTTATATTTCCTGCAACTTCGTTTCTGACGGACCTCTTGGTTTCATATAATAACGGTTAAATATTTAATTAAATAACACTCTTATGACAAAATATATTATGTTCGATGAAAATGTGTTTTTTTAGCGATTTTCAATGGAGCTGCTTCTCCGCTCAGGTTTATTTTCATTACTTATCGATTAGTATAATATTCTTAAATATTTTATCGATATTTTGTAGCAAGCCATATATATGGTTAGACGGAGGGGCCATTTTGCCAATATTTGTTATCTCACCAGGAAGTAAATAATAATAAACCCACAACCATCACGTTTTCATACATACGCTATGCTGTGCCACAACAACTTCGAAATTAGTTTTAGTTTATTTGGAATTGATAGATTGTAGTCGAATAATATAACAATATTGGTACTAAGTTGTGTATGAAGGGATCGGGTATCAGGAGAGAAATAAATTAAATTAGAAATATAAGAAAGAATAAAGAATGTGGAGTCAAGACACTTTCAGTTTTAGCCCGGATTCATTTGAGTTTAGAAGCGTAACATAACGTTCTCATACATTATATTAAAATACTATTTTCTCTCTAGTGGGCGATTGAACTCACAATCTGTAAGGTTAGTAAAAAGGATTCTAAAGTTAAATATATTTCATCATAAATTTATTCCTAATAGAGGTGAAGATAGTGAATAGGTACTTGCAAAAGTAAAATATAGCTACTAATATTAAAATTTCGCTCAGATCAATAAACTTGCTAATCTTCACAACAACAGCTTCACATCGCTCGGGCTTACGTGGAACCTAATGTATTCAGTCTAAGACTTTAGCTACTACCTTGTCTTGTTTAATGTGTAATTATATTAAACTGATATTTGGAATTTAATTTATTACTTGTTGCTTTCCGCCACTTTCTTGATTTGATTTTGTAAAATCTTCTTATAAGTAAGTTGTAACAAATATGCATGGTAAATGAGGACGAATGGGTTAGCGGTCAGAGCATTTTACGGTTTCCAAGTGACGGGTTCAATGCCGCTGTCAATGTTAAATGTTTTTTATAGTAACCTTAAACATTGAAATTAGATCATTCGTGAAAACCATTAAATACCACCGATGAAAATCAGCAATTATAGTCTTAAGCCACCAACACCAGATTTCTTATATAGATATATATATCTATATATATAAATATATATATATATATATATATATATATATATATATATATATATATATATATATATATATATATATATATATATATATATATATATATATATATATATATATATAAATATATATATATATATATATATATATATATATATATATATATATATATATATATATATATAAACTATATAAAGCGATTTAATAAAGAAAAATATAAAAAATAATAACATTTTGACATTGTAAAAGTCGTCCAAGTTTATCACCGTGTAAAAGTTAATAGCGTATCTTAAGATCACTCCTAATAAGTGCATCTGGCCAGCATCCAACATGCACTCACGATGTTCATGTGAAACTGAGCACGTCATACGACATCGTATTATAATGATACTTTAGAAAAAAATTATTTGGCTTTTTTTTTACTAATAATTATAATATTTATATTCAATAAGCAAATGTTGAGCTTTTTCTGGATCTTCTCAATAGAACAGGTAGCGACATGTTCATTCGACATTTGAAAGTTTATTTTAATTTAAAAATATTTTGAATTTGAACAGCAAAGTAGAGGCTGTTGTTACGTTGTTAGACAACATATAACTGTAAGCCTGGTGTGTAGATTCGATCCCATACTATTTATTACTTAAATAAGAGAGAATAGAATAAGATCCGCCTCTCAATAAGCAATGCAAAGAGCGGAATATCTTAACACTACACGTTTACTCTAGGCAAAGCTATATGCGGAGTACAGTGTGAAGCTAAAAATGAATTATATATAGAAATTTCCAGTACATTCAAAGCTTAAGCATTTTGAATATTTTGTCATAGTAAAAATTGAGCTGGCGATACGATACGGTACTTGCTGTATTAGATTTAAATAAAATATTGTAGAAATCTTTTGCCACAAAAAATCTCTTTTATATGTTTTAGTATTCCAGTTTGACGCAGAAGATAGTAAATATTGATCCAGTTCTTTCTTTAGATACTCCATATGGGTAGTTTAAATAATATTATAAATCATGAGGGCCACTGTGTCGTCATCGTGTATCATCACTGTACACGAGATATTGGGTTCGATTCCTAGTCGGATGAAGGATGCCAATTAAATTATTTTCATTTGTTCCCGTGCCAAGACGTTGAAATTCGCCGTTCAACGAACGCACCTTAATATATAATAAACTCGAAAACGTAGAACAAATTTGCGAAAGGATCCTGGTTAAGTGCTCTCTGTTTACCATGCTATAAAAAGGGCAGGTAAAAAAAGATGGTGACTCCCTAATTCCCGCATTTTGTAAATATACTTGATATGTTATTAAAATAAAAAAAAAATACATTATTTCGTGGATATTTTTCCTAGATTAATAATTATTGATTAAATAGAACTGTAGTTTTTCTTTAGATCTTGGAATTTTTTCTAAGAATAAAACGACATTTTTTAATTAAAATATATTTAATTATTATTATTTATTTTTTAATTTAAATAAAACGCTTTAGTTTCTCAAAGAGTTACTGACTAACAATGCGTAGCTATTGAAAGCTCTAATTTGATTTGAAAGTTATATATCGTAGTATTTTTTATTTTCCTACGGGGATGGGCTGGGAAAGCTATCGCTATAAAGCTCACAAAGTTGCAAGTGACTACTAGTATTAAAAAAAAAACTTATTTTCTAAAAGTGAAAATAAACAAAATTGTGAAAAAATATTTAAAAAAAAATTATAGGTTAATGATATTCCTATATTATATTAAATATATACTTGGAGACATAAGCATAATTTATTTCATTATTGTAGTTAATTTCTGCTGTGTTTATTATAAGTCAGCTATATATGACAATTTCTTAAGTTTGTTATTATTAGGTTTGGTCTAAGAAAGTTGTAATACACACTTACATATATTAATCATTTGAAATCCTTATTTTATCTACAGTCATATTCTATATAACTAATTTGACAGAAATATCATATTAATATATATAAATACATTTTTAAAGCTCCATGCTTTATTTCGCATATAGAATATGGGTAGGGTTAGAGAACCCTCCGCTCTCTGCTCTCCACGATATTTCATGATTTAATAAAAAATAGAAAAATTAGAAGAGAACTAGATCATAACATCATAATAGCTGCAACCGCTCAAGTTTATCAATTAGGCCATACACACACTGGCGTTCCGCCAAACATCTCGGCTGCGGAAGTAGATAGGCGACAAAAGAAATAGTTTTACAGTATAACACTGTTGGTATAAGCCGGGTGTCTGCTTTGAGATAGTTCTACTCGTATCTAGTACTAGAAAAGTAATTTTCTAGTTGTATTTAATTTTCTATACTGTTGTATATTATTTATTGTACACGATGGTTTAGAATTCGATTCAAAATTAAAGAGTAAAATATTTTAATATTTCCACTCTGGTAAGATTAAATATGGCATTGGGTTCCGCCACACAACACACAATGTCTTAAATTCAAGTGGCAAGCGGAGAATGGAGTTTCTTGACACTAATTTTCTCTGCCGGTAGGCCTGCTCTATGCAGGGTAGGCAGAGAAAATTAGTGTGTAAAATTAGTGTAAAAAAAAATCTGTTGGAAAGAAATTTATGTTTTGTCAACTACAGTTGGTAGAGGTTTTTTAATTTCAAGATTAATATAAACATAATATGAACTTCCATATTCTATTTTAAATTATTATATTTTTCTAGAAAATATTATAATGGTTAAAACCAACAATTTTTCTTTGAAATATCGTGGAATAAGAATTTATGTTATTTATTTTTAATTACGAGCGGTATTCTCATATACTACTATAGAACAACCACAAGAGGACAAGATTTTAAGTTTACTATATTTTATACTAAATATAAATGGAAAAGAAAACGACGAATTATTAATAAAGAATATATAGCGAATATATAGAATATCCAAAAGAAATCAAAAATTTCTTTAAAATTGTATAATATGGCACATTTCATAGAGGTAACCTAATTAGATAGAGGGAAGGGAGGGAGGGAATAGATAGAGGGAACCTAATTTTGGGACACTAAGTTTCTCAGTTCCCACTCAATTTTTAAGACATTGTGTATAAAATAGGATGGAAGATCTCAATGATACGCTTTATTTTTTTACCACAGCAAGTAATTTAAATTATACATTACCCAAAGTGAGAATCGAACCCAAAACTGGTATAGATAAACAAATGGCATAAATAAATAAAAATCTGTACTTAAGATTGGAAATAGCAGCTCTAGGAGTCCAATAGTGCTTGGACGGACTTTATATATTTTTGTTCTCCTATATAGATAGATGTATGTATAAAAAGATTCTAAAATACTCAAACTTCACGACTCCACGGATTTTTTCTGCTAATTGAATAGGTATAAATAATATATTGTTTAGACTCTCCGTTCTCAATTTTCCACCTGAATTTAAGACATTGTGTGTTGAATTGAATTGAGAATCGAACCCTCAACCATCGTATTGACTTACAGACGATGCCCACTTTGCCACGCTAGTCGCATCTAAATACTAGAAAATATGATAATTTAAAAAATATTCCTTAAGAATTTTCTGTCTTAAATTTGTACTTTTATCAGTCATGTACAGTACTTCCTTTGACGTTTTATCTTCCGCAAACAGTATGAGTACAAGGAGACTCCGAACAAAGAACGTTATGCTTATCAGCCTTTATCTTGCGTTTTAAATCCTATATATATATAATGAATAAAAGAATTTTCGTAAACGTGACGTTGTCTTCATTCGTCTTTTGTACAGACAAATATATTTTACATGCTTAATTTTTTTTTGATTCCACTCTTTTTTCCTAGGGGGATAGTCAAAGAAAATAGATCGTCAAACAGTCCATACCTCTTTCGCCTCGTCCACTGTTATTAAACTCTTATTAACCTCTCATTTACATGACCTTCAATATCATCAATATTGTGTTTTTAAAAGGCAATTGAGCTTCTACCTGCCTCTTTGAGCTTTTTGTTTTAGTTTAATACGAATAAACAAAAACTGACTATACTAATTTAGAGGAATGTCCACTCTAGTATAGATTCAACGTGGTGTTGAGTTCCACAACTCAACACACAACGTCTCCAATCCCCACATAACAGATTCTCTAATAAATGTTTCCAATTTCAATTTTTATACAACACTTGTAAATACTATGTCCTTCCTTTAGACTTTAAGATAAATTGTGTAAATGTAATAATAATATATGTACTATAAAAAAGCATTTAAAGTTATATCACATTTTTTATAATTAATATGATTAATTATTTTCATTGCAGGTGACCAATTTGCTTTAGAGAAGAAAGAAGTACTAATAGGTAGTAGTGCGGGCCCACCTACAGGTCGGGCCCGCCACTGGAATTGCCCCAGGTAAGATTTAAATATAACCTTTTAATATAAGATATAAAATAATATGTACAAAATACATATATATTATAAGATAGTTCGTTAGATTCACATATTATTTCGCTTATAAAGAGGACCTAGGGTTCTTAACCCTAGGTTCGTTCACTTCGTTTACTGTTTCTTGCCCTAATTTGAAAGACTATCTATTGAGTGGCGGAAGCTTGTCTATCAGGGAACTAAAAATAACTCACTACACCGAAAGGGATCGAACCCGCATATACCACGTCTACTGGTACACGCTGTACCACTGCACCATGATGACTTGAAAATTCATCATTATCTTAAAAATGGACTGTAATTTTGTCAGCTTAACCAAATTATTTAAAAAGAAATGCAAAAAGTTTCTACACTCATACAATTTACATATATACAATTTAAAACACTTATTCTGATTAACTTCCATACAAACTGCTCAAAATTGCGTAAAGATCCTGAACGATTTTGTTTACTATTTACATGGAAACTTGATATAGACTTGAATTAGATTCACTCCTTTTCTGTGATATCTTCGTAATACATGGTTCGCTGATCGTAAAACTTTTAGCATTCAATTTACAGTGTACAGAGATACACAAATGTTCTTAGTTCAATTTCGATACTATAAGATGTTAGGATTTAAGGTGATAAAACTGTAAGGCAATGGTCTGTTAAATTCTTATACACTCAGCTAGAGATTCGAATAATATTAAAGGAAAAAGTAAACATATTCGGCCACTTAACACGTTTTGTTTGGAAAAAGAGGCGGAGAGCGGAGAAAAAAGTGTCTTAACACAACGCTTGGCTAGGCCTAAAAGAAATTAAAATTAGTCTAATTAGTTAACTTAGTTCTGATATGATTTTATATCAGATAATAATCATATGAAACCTCCGATTATAAAGGTTTTTTTTTTCATCTTCATAATGTATCTCATATATATCAGAGTAGTAGACAGAGATAACTTACGCGAACCCACAACTGTCGCGTTCACAGTTGAACGCCTCGATCACCCCATAAACGAAATACTATTGAATAATTTAAAGTTTAGTTGTGATATATATATATATATATATATATATATATATATATATATATATATATATATATATATATATATATATATATATATATATATATATATATATATATATATATATATATATATATATATATATGTATATCATATATATAGCTATACTGATTGTCCCTTACATTAATTACAAGTAAAAAGGTTCATAAAATTTTCCCATATTTTTTCTATAGTTTCAATAGTTGAAGGGAGTTCTTGTCTGATAGACGTAAACAATCAATTGTAGAAAAACAAAAGCTTTTCGGAAATATTAGTGAGTTTCAACAAATCAACGTGTTTTGGAATTCGTTGTATACATTAGTATACTTGTGTTGTATGTTTTTATATAGATATTAATTCAATATATGTTGTCACTTACCCAATAAATGACATTGTCTGAACAATATGGCTATCTGTAGCTAGATACTAAATTATATGTATATTTAATTTACATTTACATCTATCGGTTGTTACGCTTACATTTAAAATTTTTAGTAAATTTTTTTATTCAAGTGATTTATATAAGCTAATAATATCATAAGCTTTGTACATATATATACTAAACATAAAAAAAAAATACACTATCGCTAAATAAAGCTCTTCTAGACGACCTATGACTATATATACCTAAATACATTACCCCACCTTTACCCCAGCTTTTACAAATGTTCCATACAAATTTCAATATGTAATCATAAAAATTCTTTCCATTAGGAAGAATTTGGACTATTTACGTCTAAACGCATTTGAAATAGACATTTTTAGCATTACGATTTAAATAATATAATATAGAATGTACTAGACTGAGTAGATGACAGACAGCATTAGGAAATATCTTTTACATTGCATGCATTGTGACTGAGGAAGAGTTTTATTCAAATATAGACTTTTACATCTTTTAAATAAAATCTATATTTTAGTATATAAAGGAGAATAGTGCAATTAGATGTAGCGGTATATTTATTTTGGTCGCACGCTGTATATTATATACTTTATCAGTAAGGCGAGGAACGTAGTGTTAAGACACTCCGTTCTCCGATTTTATATTTAAAATTAGTGTTTGGCCTCTTTAGAACCTAATGTTATTCATACGTGTCTATTTAATGTTTGGGTAAATGTACTTTAGCCGTAGACCTTAAAAAAATTAATGTCACACTATTCAAAAAGTTTTTGAAGGTGTTGAAGGTTCTTCCCGCAGTTATTATGAAGGCACTCGCAATTCAATTTACCTAAATTCCAGGAAAATATATATAAAACACTAAAAGTAATGTATCAATTTTAGAATTATATTACAAATAGTGCTTTTAATTATATTAGGTAACAAATTAGACATAATATCGTGCATACAGGCCTTTTATGACCACATATACGTGCCTTACTTTCTTTTGTAAACATAAAGGCATATTATTATATAGCACTTTAATGGCCTGTAGTACTTACCAAAAGGTTACTCGTTGTCCATAAGTGTTATGGATATCATTACATTAGTTAAAGTGCTTTGGAAAAAGCTCGAAATTGTCGAAACAATAATATTATAGCTTTGTTTCTTTTAAGCATAGCGTAGCATCTGATTGTAAATGCGACGGCCGTGGGTTCGATTTCTATTGGGGGGAATGAATTATTTTCATTTTAACTAAGAGAAATTGAGTTCCAATATACAATATTTCGAAAATTAGGCGAAAAGTATTGCTTTAATACTAGCCTACCTTCCTCTCTGCTAAATGTTCAATACAACGAGAAGTTATAAAAGAATACATTGTTATATTGTAAATAATAAATTGTAAATGTTTGTTAAAGTAGTACATTTTGGGTCATATCTTTAAATAAATTTAAATATATAATAGAAATAAATAAATTCTCACGCACCTTGGGTTCCGTATCAATTTTATGATAGTAGGTCAAAGGAAAACGCAACTTGTAAAGTTGTCAAACTCATTTTTTCGGTCGCTTGCACTCATTTTGTATAAAATAAAGTACACAAGTCTATATATATGTATATATATATATATATATATATATATATATATATATATATATATATATATATATATATATATATATATATATAATATATATATATATATATATATATATATATATATATATATATATATATATATATATATATATATATATATATATATATATATATATATATTATATATATATATATATATATATATATATATATATATTAGAGAAGTTTCGATTACTCGGTGAATTTCATAGGAATTGCAAAAATATGATGCCATTTTGGTGCAATCGGTCGCCTGACTGACTGAATATATCTATATGGCAATATCTCAACGTGGGGGCATTATATTAGTGGCCTGTAACACGGGTTCCATATATGTCACAGATAACAGCAACCTAAAACTTGTTAGTGTCACATTTGGCTTAACGTATTGCATCTTTAATATTTATATTTATGTGATTGAAATATAGATTTGTTTATTATTATTATTTTTATTTATTCTCATATCTCCGCTCTGGGAAGCCGAGGAGGAGCCGAAAAGGAAGGAAGTGTGAATGTCTAACTAAAAATATATTGTTCTCTCTGCCTATATAATTAATATAGCTCAAAGCTGAAAAAACTGAAGATTTTTTGATTTTTACGTCACTACTTTAAATATTGTATGTAATTTTGTATGTACTTTAAGTATGAAAGAGTATAAAATTTATACTCTTTCATACTTTTAACAATACTTCAGAATATATTCGTTTAATTCCAAAAAAAAATTCTTAAAGATATTTGAAATATTCAAATTTCCTAGTAGGAATTTCATAACATCTTAATTCAACTATAAAAACAAAGCCTTCGTAAATTTCAAATAGCTATTAAATATTTAGGCGAGAATGAACTAAAATTACGTTTTAAGATATTTTTTATTTAAAGTCGGTGTAACTCCATCGTCCCGTCACAGCTTGCTCGTCAAATTAATTAAAACGATGACAGGTTGTACCTTTGGGAAATATAAGGATAAGAGTTCATCGCAAAAAGGATATCTTAAATTTAAAAAAAAATATATAAAAGAATTTTGGACGTTTGGCTACGTAATATATATTAATAATAATTATTAATATATATATATATATATATATATATATATATATATATATATATATATATATATATATATATATATATATATATATATATATATATATATATATATATATATATATATATATTTCGTAATATTTTTATGTTTTAACGTACGAAATATTTTTTACTATATGTATAAATTAGATTGAACTTTTATTCAATAATAAACTTTATCATTACAAACTTTATGTGATCTGTAATAGGACATATGGAAAACAAAGTGTCTCAAAGCTCTCTGATTTTCGCGACAAACTTAATTTCTGATCAATAAAAAAAAAATATATTTTTTGCTTAAGCTTATGTTATTTCCACCGTAACTCATTGAGTTGCTAATTAGCTAGATATTTTTCATACGGAAATACAAAATTTTAAAATAAATCAAAATATTATAAAGATAGCGTCAATGTATATTTCAGTGTTGCACCAGCTTTATTACGAAAATTGTAGAGATACGGTTACCACGGCCTTTATTATTATATTACTTTATTCACTTCTAGGTGCTTCTTTCTTTAATAATTTATTTAAACGAGATCCTGTTTTATTGATTACTTGTTTTTCACTTTCCATCAGACTTCGAGACATGGCGTGAGTGGCAGAACGCAACGCTTTAATTTTAACTGACAGTATTTATTAATTCTTTAAATACCAGAAGAAGACCGAAGAAATTAATATATTTTCGTTACCTTAAGTGGGAATAGAATCCATTACCGTGCGTTTACAATCTGGCACAGTTATATTTACGGTGTATTATAAATATAATATAATATGGCATTCCACAGGGAAGTATCGTGGGTCCCCTGTTGTTCATTATTTACATAATTAATTTTAGATCAATCAACAAACTAATGACTAAGGTCGATGTCTGCTATTGATAGTATAAATCAAATAAACCATATTAAAATGACATGAATAGTTGTAAGAATTTCATTATTCGAATAAAAAATAGCGGCCTTAATATTAAGTAAACTAAAACCCAAATTATATACTTCAGTCTAAGTCATATAAAAGAAAATTGAAGGTCACATGGTTAGTGTAGATGCTATGCTCAATGATTACCATAATTTGTCGAGTGTTTTCATGATTTGTATGAAATCCTGAAGCTTCCATCACTGTATATATACGTATATACAGAGCGTAGCAGATAGACAAATATAATCGACTTCTAGAGGTTGGTTATACTTTGTACGAGTATATAAGAGAAAAAACTACTTAGTAATCATTGGATTCACCGATCGTGTTGTGAACGTGAGACCTAAGTGTAAGTTTAAAAACAAAGTTAAAATATCCATACTATGTCTTATATAATAAAATAAAATAATTCTTAGGCAAAGATACGAATTCTTGATTCTTGGATGATACACCAAACCATCTGAGCAAAAAATTTACACTATATAAGACTATTGTATTTTAGTTTTTTAGACTTGTGTACCAGACCCAATCGGTCGAGAATGATCATTTATCTTCATGTCACAAGAATTTTTCTTCGAGTCTCAATGTTTATATTTAATTTATTTTATCTTTCCCGCCACGTAGCGTAAGCAGATAGAATATATTGTTATGTAACCACATTTTGCCGCGTCTATCATAAAATATTCAGTACTTGTAAAGAATCTCATGCTTTTTTTCCGTATAGCAGGATATCCATTCACCACTTTTTTGTCCAATTTTTGAGATACTGTATATTGAGTGGTGGAATTCAACGCCGCGTCTCCAGCAGAGCCAGCAAATGAAACTTACAGTTCGACTCTCTTTATTCGGCAGAAGAAAACAGGACCATGATGACCTCTTAAATAACACATATAACCTTCATTTAATTACGGGTAGTCGGCCACATATAAAAAAAATACACAAAAATTATTCACTTTTTTAACTTTTTTCTATTTGGATTTTATTTCTATTTGGAATCTTATTAGAGCAAAGTTTAGTTGCACTTAAATCATTTTCTTATAGCATTGAAATTCGATACGAGCAATATTTTTTCAAATTTAAACTTGTTATGTTATATTAACATATTAAAGGCTTTTGTCTTTTATGGCTACTGTGCTATAATTTCATACTGGGAACGTGACTGGCATTAATACTGAGATTTATAAAGAAATATTGAAAATAAAAAAAAGCTTTCACAGACTGAACACGACAGTTGTGGTTTCATACAACCCATGTAAGATATTTAATAAATTGAGTATTGATTGGCGGAACTCAACACCGATGTTTGTCTTCTAATATACAAAAAAATGTCCCTCTGAAAGTGTACCGAATTCAATATCAATATTTACAAACAAACAGACGGACGTTTTCTAGTAAAATAAATACAGATAACATATATTAATATAGTCGAAAATGATTTCATTCATTAGTACCAGTCCAATGTACTATAATGGCATCAAAACTTCATATACACGCAATAATTCAAGCACATTCCACTCATGCGACGTGTAATTTAACCCAACCCTTATACATACATCGTTAACTTAGTCTTTGGAGATATTACGTACTTAACTATATGTGACCTTTCATTTTGTATTACACGAACAATACACAAATTGTTTGACAACTATTGTACTTTATGCAGTGTTGGGTATAGGTATATATTATCATAATAACTATGAGTAAGTAAGTAAGTTCTACTTAAATAACCAGGATTTTTATATTTATATTATGACGTTAGATACCAAGGTGCCAAGAAATAATTAAATTAATTCTCAATTTTCAGCCTATATCATAAAAACATGCGCACATATTTGATTTCGATGATAATTTGTGATAAATTTAACTTTGCGATCCTGAATTCAACATGGCGGAAGCCATTTTATGGCGTGCTGATATTTTTAAACACCTAGTAGTAAGGCCATCGTGGTGCAGCAGCACAGCATCTCAATATGAGCACGAGGGTTACGGGTACCATCCCCATACGAGTAAATAGATTACTTCCATTTCCATGCTCTATTGCACAAAGTGCGGAGTTGAGTTCCGCCACTCACACACACACACACATGCAATACTTTACACATTCTGTTGTCTTACCACTAGGTACTACTCCCTCTGCCTATAAAGAAAAGAAGAATCAAGAAAAAAAAATAAACTTACTCAATACCAAGAGTGTATATTAATTCATACTCAGAACGTTTCATATGTATATAGGAACTATTAAAATATTGTCGCTTCTATGCCAATGTCATTAACATAGCAGTAAAATGTTTTGCAATTTCATCATAAAGTGATCTCGCTAACGACTTGTCGTAAAGTCATAAGTTATATATAAAGGAATATATTCCCTTCTGAGTTTCTATTGAGGATAACCTATTTTGAGTAAAGAAAACGTCTTATAGCGCGCTAATTTGTTAAAAATATAGCATACGATACCTACACCTACCTATATATGATAGGTGTAGGTTGAAATCTTTTTTCTACCTGCTTTTCTACCTGCTTTTTGCTTTCTACCTGCTTCGCCTCTAACTTTGTCTACGTTGTAAATTTAATTTAATGATTGAGCCACTTCAATATATCAGCTATTTTGTGTCAGTTTGTGATTGTATAAGATACTTTAAATTGATATAATTTTATTTATTTATGTATCGATTAAAACAAAACAAACTATAACTAAATATTAAGTTAAGGTTACCATAATACAATAGTGAAAGCTGCATTTGTATCGGTTAAGACATTTTTGAATTTAGATTTTAACAATAGAGAAAAATTATAAAAATATATTTTTTTAGGTTTTTGTATTGGTACACCGAGGAGATGAAATTTTATTGTTCCAAGTGGGAATCGAACCCGGTTATGGGTTCTACTAGCTAGCTTGCAGTCAGGCTGTTATTGGAACATTGACCTCAATTTAAACATTATAAATATCGTAAATACAATATAGTGTTGACTTAGCTTAGTTAAAGCTTAGAAAGCGAAATAAGAACACAGACTTAGCTATTCTAATCCGAGCTTATGTTAAAAGTTTTTATTTAATTGTACTGTATAATATTGTGAGGTCTTGTCACAGTGGCATGGCGTCTGTCTGTTAGCGTGAGGGTTGTGAGTTCGAATCCCGCTCAAGGAAAGGAATAATTTACATACCTAGCACTGGTAAAAAGATAAAATGTGGCCTTGTTTTGCCAGTTAGTATATATTAAAACTTGGCCTGAAAGTGGAGAACGGAGTGTCTTAGCACAAGGTTCCCTCTGCCTACCCTGCTATGTGGGGGATACAGCGTGAAGCTGGTAAAATATATATATATATATATATATATATATATATATATATATATATATATATATATATATATATATATATATATATATAGCTTATCATGTTGATTATACTCTTTCCTAACCTGCTTTATGCGAGATACATCATGAAGCAAAAAAAAAAATAAGTTACATATAAAAAATCCACACAAAACCAGTAAAAGCTGATTGTTAATAACATTTTCATCCAATATATTTATTGTAAACGATCTATTAATGAAATTATCGCAATAGTGTGGGGGAACTCATAAAACTAATGGGCGAAACATGTTAGCTAAAACCAGAATAATACCATTTTAATATATCTATATATGTACGTATATGATGACGACCGTCGTAGCGCAGATGCTTAGCGTCTGCCTGAAAACGTGACGGCTTGTCGGTTCGATTCCCACTCGGGGAGAATGAATTATTTTAATTTTCTTCGCTCTGGCAACTTCGCAAACCAAGGCGTCGAGTTCCGCCACTTATCACGCAATGCCTCGAAAGGCGGAAAGTGTGGAATAAAGTGTCTTAACTTAAGGTTCCCTCTGTCTAATCTGCTATAAGCGGGAAATAGCGTGAAGTTATTTTTTTTTAATAGATAAAATTTCGTTGGTAGCATTTGATTCAGTAGGATTCGAAAATTGTGTGGAAAGTGGATAACAGAGTGTCCTAACACTTATTTTCTTCTTCTTGCCATATACTTACTTTGCTACATGCGGGATACAGCGTGAAGCTATAAAATATATACAACACATACATTTCTTGCTCAATATGGAAAAGTCACGTATAAGAAAATATGAATACGTAAATCTATCGTTCATAGACTAGAAGTCGTTAAGTGTACATTAAGACGATTTGCGGAAACGTGTATATAAGATGGGGCGGGGCGTAGTGTGAATATGCTATTCTATAAATTATAAGCAGTTTCCCTTTGAATATTTCTTTTAGCTAGCGTATATAATAATTATTTTGTTCTGTGATCTATTTTGTTAAAATAATTTGAAATTACAGCGTATTTAGTATATAATTGTTATAATAATATTGCTTTTTGTCAGTGCATTAATTACAACAGAAAATAGTTGCTATAAATGTTGTGATAAAAACCAAAGTGGGTTACGTATCTAGGAAACGTAGAAGTATTTCTAACTGCTTTCTATCTAGCTTAGCGTAATCAAGCAGTATTTTGGACTTTCATACTAAAAAACATCGAAAATTCCGGCCAGTTGCAAATAATCAAGGAAAAAAAACGTATGTACAAATAATGCTACACCATGGTCTGTTTTGAGACAACGCTTACTTACTGGCCTGTACCATATGATTATTTCATTTAATTATAATTTATTGACGAATCTGTTTAGTAGAACGTTTAGTCTCAGTAAATACTGATTCTAAATGAAAATAATTTTTGTATTATAGCCTATGCTTAAACAAAAAAGGCTATAAGCTATATTTTATGACGTCAATAGTTTCAATGTAATCCACTGTACCTGCTGTGAGAGATATACCGGCCACCTATAAAGTGGCATATAGTAGTAAGTCAGTTACTTAGTTAGTCAAATATATCCATTACTGAGCCAACTGGCAGTCATGAGTCATGAGTCATTAAACGACATGAAACATTATAACATCGTCATTCCAATGTAAGGCAGGTACGTAATAAATACATGTGATAACAGTAAAAGAAAATTGTTATTACTGCGGTGAATCTTAATGTGGCAAGCAATTTTATTTGGTGAAACATGCTCTATATAAGTGGAAGCTTTAAATTGAATTGGAGCTAGCTTGGTTTCAGTTATTTCTCTTTATTCTTTTAGATCACGCTGTATAGCAGACAAGGCAGAGACAGCCTAGTGTTAAGACACTTCGTGATCCGTTCTACCCCTGAATTCGGCACAAGCTGCACTTTGTTTTATGTTTTTTTAGCTTCACTTGCCTGATACACACTTGCTACGTATGGGATATAGTTCTGCTCATAGCAAGGTAGGCAGACGGAGTCGTAGGCAGAAGGAAGCTAGTGTTCAGACACTTCGTTGCCCGCATTCTGTCTTTCGAGACATTGCTTATTGAGTGGCGGAACTCAACGTCGTGCTTTTTTGTTGCCAGAGCGAAGAAAATGAATTTATTTTAATCTCCCCAAGTGGGAATCGAATCTTTTGTAGGTTTACTCACGCAGTTTTATACGAAGAAGCTGTGCCTCTGCACCACGACGGTATTTCAGTCCTCCAGTCCAGGTTTACTTAAATGACAAAATTTAAATAATTAATTTCTTTGAGCGGGAATTGAACCCAAAACCCAGTTATTATAAAACACTTAGTATAAAAGATATTGCTCTCGTTACATTATCATGATTGATTAGTAGATCGATACACAAACTGACATATAATAGTAAATTTTTGTTTTATTTGTTAAATAAAAATGTTAAAATTAATTTATAGAGAACAAAAGTCTGGCTCCGTGAACTACTAACCTAAATTTATATACCCAAATATGCAGTGTAAATTCCATAAATCTGTTAAGAAGCAAATTTATCACAGGATTGACTTGTCAAATTGAGCTTTCACGATTGATGAATTATTTTTGGTTCGTGCAAAGTTGCCAAGATTTAAAGAACTTTCTTTAATATAGGAACTGTGTTCATTTTGTTACTATATTGCTTTTAATATAATTTATTGGAGTAAAATAAAATATATTTTATTTACATGAAACTAGGATATGTAGGTTCCATATTCAATACACTTTTGTAATTAATAAACTAATTGTTATATATATATATATATATATATATATATATATATATATATATATATATATATATATATATATATATATATATATATATATATATATATATATATATATATATATATATATATATATATATATATATATATATATATATAAACCTTCCGGTTACCAAGTGACTAGTAGTCACTAGAAAAGTCGCCGACTTTACGGCGCAAATAAAAATCGTGGGTATAATAAAAATATACTTAGAGCATTCACAATTAATTAAAAAATATATTTTTCCAAAGCTACATACACTATCTAGTAAATACGATAATAGCAAACAAGTAATAACATTCACTAGAAATGTTTCTTAAATATTCAATTTTCAATATGCAAGTGTAAAAGCGATGCTAGAGGAAACCTTAAACGAGGCGTTTCCGTACGTGCGACTGAGGACTTTGGATATTTACTTTTTGCTGTTCAATTTTTAAAAGGAATTTTGTGAACATTTTAAAATCTAGTCTTTTAAGTTTTGCTTGCAGAAGTTGTTTTACGTGGCTCTCGTGGCTTACTAATGTTGAACTAAATCCACTATCAAAATGATAATATTATGAATATGTAAATGAATAAAAAAAATTGCTTCACGCTTATTTCCGCATATAGACAGAGGAAACTTAGTATTAAACACTTCATTCTTCACGTACCGCCTTTTTCAAGACATTACGTGTTGAGTGACTAAACTCAACGCCGAAGTTTGCCTTGTTACCAGAAATAATTCTCCCTGAGATTAATTCAATAAGCTAGCAAATTATATAGTAAGACCTACGAGGTTTACATTAACAAATTCATCATCAAGCATGGATCCTATTAAAGGTGGGTTTTATTTTTTTTTTATTTATTAAACAATTAATAGGCTACCATAAAATATATACTATGATAGCAACTACACTATATATATCTATAAAATATAAACATAGTTTAAATATGAAATTGTCAAGTAAACCAAAAATTGTTCTAATAAAAATAGTAATTATCACATAAAAATATCGGCCAAGTGCGAGTTTTAGTCGCGCACCAAGGGTTTCGTACTACTTAGTATATATCTATACATTTCCAATTTTTGAACTTTTCCACTTTTCTTGTAATTTATTGCCAAATTTCATAACTCTAGTCAACGGGAAGTATACCATGTAGGTTTTGATTATACTTATTTATGTAAGTATAACACATGTGTAAAAATTATAAAAATATATTTTGATTGCGTTCACTTAGAAGCTTGATATTTCCAGTGCTGGAAGACGTTATTAGTTTAGATATTTCATAATAATTTCAGCTTGATTCGTCCACGATATTTGGAAGAAAGGTCGTGACAATCAATAAAGTAATCCTATAAGCATTCTCTTTTTATGTACGGAATCCTAAAAACACCATAGAATACTAGGTAACATGTATGTTTCAATAGCACAAAAATGAATGTCAACCTATTCTTCGAGATATGAACCATTTATATATAGAATATCATATACTAAAAAGTAATAGTATTAAATCAAGAATTAGTGTAAGTAATATAAACGTAATAAGTATATATATATATATATATATAATTACTATAACTTTTTTTTCATTTTTTGCATATATATATATGTACTTATTTGAACTGTTTAAGTAGAATATGATTATCCGTTTGTCTATATTTATGTTTGTCCTTTTTCGTAGAGTAAATCCGAGAACATTGATGATGTCATATCAAAAATATTTCAAAACACACGCGCAAGTGAAACTTACATATCAATAATTCATGTCGTTCAATCGGGTGGAGCCGTAGCCTAAAATGTGCCCTAAAACTAAAATCCGTCGTAGTGCAGAGGCACAGCGTCTGCCTTTAAATATGATGGTTATGTGGGTTCGATCCCCATACGAGGAGAATGAATTATTTTAATTTTCTTCGTACGTAACTTTCTTTTACGAAGATTTTTCAACAATTTATAAATGCTGAGTTTAATAGGTTTATTTGCTTTTGCCCCGTTTTACTATCACACGTGTATCCTTGGGCCGTTTTAGAGCTTTTGGGCACGTATTTTGGTACGTTAAGTAAGATGAAGTGCACTAGTTGTCACTCTCGAAGTGATAAAAGCAAATAAAACAAATTCTTAATAGGTATATTACTTTACACACCACCCTACTCCTACGATGATCTTACTGAACGAACAAATATTATTCCGTCCAGTACCAAATATTTAGTATAGTCAGCATTGTATAGTGAAAATTAACCTAGGGACTAGCCTAGTGTTTGAACTTGCCGAGCTTTTAGTTTAATTTTCCTAATCTCAAAAAAATATTATATACATATTAATTTTAAAAGAAAATATAAAGCTGAACTTTGAAATCCGCCACTCAATACAAAATGTATCGAATTGGAGATTTTCGAATTTCAGCGGAAAGTGAAGAATGGAGTGTTTTGACACTAGGTCCTCTCTGCGTTAAATTGTGTGGCAATATGTCTGACTAAACTGTAAACACGACAGTTATAGGTTCAACTCCCACTCGGGAGCATGAATCGCTTTCATTTCTTTGCTCAAGACCAGGCGCGATGTTGAGTTCCACTAATTAACACACAAGGTCTCGAAAAGTAGAGAACGGAGTGACTGAGCACTCGGTTCCCTCTGACTATATATATATATATATATATATCCCTCTGTATAAATTAATCTAAATAAATTTGAAAGCTTATATGTACCGATACAAGTAAAAAAGTCGCAGTAATTTACGTAAACACTTATATTGAACATAGAAAGATAAACGCTATCTTATCACGAAGTCCTGATGTAACGAGCCATTTGTTCTCTCCTAGAAAAGGAATTCGACTCTGAGCCTATACAAAGAAAATCGTTTTTGTAAATGAAATTCTTAAGAGGCTGGTTTTATTTATACACTCTTTTATTGAAGAAATAAAGTGAAAATTTCTATAGAAATAGTTTTTAAGCTTAAATTTAAAACAAAATCAGACTAATGACGTCTTATGGTCCAAATATGATGAATTTGATCGTACTATAATCAATTAACATTCTAAGCTCTAATTATATAAATTAATTAGCATACACTTTACTCAATAATTGTCAATATATTGAAAATTTGCCCTAGATCAGTATGATTAAGATAAGGCCGACGTAGTTCGGTCTGACTTTAAACGTAATTGTTGTGCCAATTCCTATTTGGAAGGTTAATTATATTCATTATATCAACGTTTATCTCAACCATTTTTATTATTACACAAATTGTATGGGAATTGGAACGGATTGGATGGAATAGAAACATATACTACCTAGCATACTATATGCTGAAAAAACGTATATATCTACCTGTTGTACTTGTATTGACATTTTTTACTATCGAAAATCCCAACTTGCAATGTAAATAAAATAATATCACCCTACCAAGACACACCAGGCTAAGTCATTAGTGTTGCGATAAAATCCTTCAATGTTCTTAATATATCTATTATAAAGAGCGCGTCTTTAAATTATATTTCTTTTTAAGGACCAAGAAAAATGATGAAGCGTTTTATCACCACGTTTTATCGCCTACCTATAAAGACTTTAAAACCTGGGCTTTGATTGCATTCCAGTGGCATTTCGAATTTACGATACGGTGCGGTGCGACAGAATTGGAATTGATTTGTGTTGTCTAGATTTCGTTAGTGTTTACGAAACACCCGTACCTACGGATGGTCATGGAACAATTAATTGGAATTTTTATTTTTTTTTAAAGTAAAAAATTGGTCAAGTGCGAGCCTGATTAACCCACTGGGGGTTTCGACCAATTTCATAATTGTAGGTAAACAGGAAGTACAAATTACAAAAGTTGACAATTTTTTTTTTAGTGATATATTTCCAACAACTTCAGATTTTTCCTATATTTGTACTGTAAATTATAATCCCTAGCCAAATTTTCATAAGTCTTGGACAACAGGAAGTAAGTACCCTTTCATTATGCGGCAAATTTCATACAAAATGCGAAAAAAATACGCATAAGCAATCGCTCGTATCATTTGTTTGCGTTGACTTAGAATATTGATGTTTTTTTTTATTTGGATTTGATATTTGACATTCAGCTTGTAGCCATAGCACACGATTTTAAGAAAAAAATACGCATTCTATTTTTTTTCTTAAAACAGTTGCTCAGCATTTTTTTTCCATTTTAACCTAGTCAGTAGACCTTCTAGAGAACGAATATCTAGAAAATACAGTACGAACTTATACAATTATCTTTAATAATAAATAAAGATTCAGCATCGCGTATCGTATCGCAGCTATAAAAGAAGGTCTGGACAGCTAAAACTCCGGCTTAAAGTGGAACACTGTGCAATAAATGGCAAAAGTGCTTTAAAACAAGGTCATATGTTCGCGTGGACGTTATAGAAATTTTCCTTTTGCTTTCCTTACACATGTTTGCTCAAATATTATATTTAAATGTATAATTGTAATTTTTTACCTAATAAGTTACAAGAGACTCCTTTAAATTGAATACTGTGGTTAACTAGGACATATAAAGTAATGAAAAAAACTAAAAACCTTTATACTTAGGATTTATACATTTCTTAAATTAAATTAATATTAATCTTCTTAACTTAATTAATTAGGTATACAATACACTTTAGAGACGCTAGATGAAAGATAAATCAATTTTGAGTAAACTGCGCACGAATGATCCGGAAATATAAACTGACAGATCTCTTGACGTTTAAATTAATAAAAATAGATATATTGAGTTCATATACGTACTCGTATATAAATGTTAGAATTTTTGTACGACTGTAAATATTTTGCTACCTATAGTAATATTTAAGCATACGATATTTTGAATCAATTTGTTATTTTAATTGTAATAGCTAATAAATTACAGTATTCTAATTTTGTTCTGCAAAAACGACACGTACGAGGGTTTGGTTGACCAAATATTTAAGGTCGTGAGCTAAGGTCTGAGGTCTCATTCTCTTAATCATTTGACATGCTCTAATAAATACTGTAGCTAGACTTATCCCATCATCCTTGTCCCTAGAAATTGAAATTCCATACGGCTGCTATTAGTCAAATATTTTAGGTGATTGTTCGGTTTACCTACACATTGTGCATATTTAGGTATCTATATAGGTAATGTGAATATTTTATGAAAATTTCCTACGAAGCTAAAAATATAATAAACTATATTTTACCTACGGGCTTACCTTCATGATCAAATGGAAACAACAGATAGAGATATATAGAGTTATATTGAAACGCTTAACTTTTACAAATACATCAGGAAGTGAGAATAGTGCGTTCAACCAAAAGCACCCTTAATAGTATAGGCTTTATACTCGTAGTATATATATATAATATATATATATATATATATATATATATATATATATATAATATATATATATATAATATATATATATATATATATATAATATATATATATATATATATATATATATATATATATATATATATATATAGCGAAGAAAACTACCTAATTTATTTCCGTACTTGTGAATCGAATCCACAATTTATTACAAATATTAATAATATAAATTTATATGAAAACATATAATAAATGTAACTTTAAATTTTTACATCAACCTTTTTGCTAAAGCAGCCAAAGCTAACTCGTCCTACGATGCGTAAAGTAAAAAGGTAAGAAAATAAATAAAAGGAATGTGATGGTGTAATCTAATTTGATTTAACCTAATTCTCCGGGTAAGGATAGTCTAATGGAAACATGGTCAAAGGCTTAATATATTATGGAGCGAAAGTAAAATCGAACCTTGGTAATTTCATTACGAAAATATGGCAAAATTCTTCAGATTTCATTGTTTGTGATGTTTTTTGATTGCAAAAGATTTTTTTAGGGTTTTTATCGCTTTTAAACAGTATTTTCATGTAAAGTAAAATTTAAATAGATTAAATATTCGTCTTGGCTTCATAAATCGATCAAATGATTCAGGATAATGACAGATAGATTATTAGATAAACCAATAATAGGATTGTTTACTATCTAAAGGTGATTTGAAACTAACTTACTTAAGCTTACACTGAAAAAGCCGATGACGAGACTATACCAGTATATACTACGAGTATAAAGCCTATGTTATAAGGGGTGCTTTTAATTGAACAGACTATTCTTACTTCCTGGTATGTTCGTAAACGTTAAGCGTTTCAATATAACTCTATATATCTCTATAACAATATCGCACTGTACCTGCCAGAATTACCACAGGTACTTTAAATGTGTCGTATACAACAGTTAGTTGTTTCCATTTGATCATGAAGGTAAGCCCGTAGGTAAAATATAGTTTATTATATTTTTAGCTTTGTAGGAAATTTTCATAAAATATTCACATTATCTATATAGACACCTAAATATGCACAATGTGTAGGTAAACCGAACAATCACCTAAAATATTTGACTAATAGCATCCGTATGGAATTTCAATTTCTAGGGACAAGAGTGATGTCAAATGATTAAGAGAATGAGACCTTAGATCTTACCTCACGACCTTAAATATTTGGTCAACCAAATCCTCGTACCTTCTAGAATCTCAAAATTGACTGACTTAAGAATTACTTAAACTTAACACACGCACACACACACACACATATATATATATATATATATATATATATATATATATATATATATATATATATATATATATATATATATATATATATATATATATATATATATATATATATATAATTCTATAGCCAAGGGAAATGAATAAATCTCCCGAAGGAGGATTGAACCTACGACCATGGAGCTACAGCAAGCTCTGCACCACGAGCGCCTAATTAAGTTTACTATTCCACAACAATACATCATTTTTAATGTCATATTAATATCAAAAAGACGTTAGCCAAAGTAATAAAGACAGAAGTATTATTGTTTTGAATACAAATGAGTATTACACTTGCATTCACCTCAAGAGGTTATTCACTCAAAGAACTTTCATATTGCAATATTATTTCTTAAAACGTCAACGAACGTATGTATCGCGCGTCCTCCAGAACTTGAAAGCTTAAAATTTCCCACACGTTCTTCTAATCTTTAATTACATAAACGAAATAAAAGGCTGATGTCTGTTTCGTGAAATTTTTTAATTTGATATTATATCTGAAGAAGAATTATTTTAATATATAAAATGTATCGGTTTCTCTTGCAACATATGTATACAAGGGTATACACCCAGTGTCGAGGCACTTATATTCTTCACGATTTTGCGCCACTTTTTGACATTCTTTTCCGTCTTTTTCTTCTTTAAAAAAGGTCACCTCCTTCGATTCCTGCTCCGGGGAATAAAATATTTAATTTACTTGTACTGACAAAAAGATAATTCGCAGAGTGAAGTTCTGCCAATCAACATGCACCGTCTCGACAATTAGGCGGAATGTAATAAACGGAGTGCTTTTTGATGTATATGTGGGAGAAAATTTAAAGCTGGTGTAAGTGTAAGACTGGGCATACATATATATATATATATATATATATATATATATATATATATATATATATATATATATATATATATATATATATATATATATATATATATATATATATATATATATATATATATATATATATATATATATATATATATATATATACAATTGCGTATACAATTGCGCGTCATCTGCACTAGGTTAGAATAAATATTTATGTATATCAATATTATGAAGCTGAATAGGTCGTTTTGTTAAACACGCTTATCTCAGGAACTAATTTCCGGTTTCAATTGAAAATACTAATTTTCTTCTTGACTACAGACCTGAAGCCGCAGAAAAAAGCTACTTAAGTTTACTTCAAAATAAAGACTAAACCAATTGTAATTGCATTTATAAAGAACGTGCTGGCCATTTTTTTTGTCTCACATGTGAAAAGTGTAATATTATATAGCAAATGCGTAAAATTAATAATTTTTAAATATAATTCAATTTTAAAACTTCTTTAGACAAATAAAAATATAGCGTAGCGTTGCGCTTGTATAAATATCTCAATAGTATAATTTCATTGCTATTAAAGGAATACCATTCAAAAGTTTGCGGTTTTT
This sequence comes from Dione juno, assembly GCA_037127375.1. Taxonomy (NCBI): domain Eukaryota; kingdom Metazoa; phylum Arthropoda; class Insecta; order Lepidoptera; family Nymphalidae; genus Dione; species Dione juno. The sequence goes on along the minus strand of JAXRJS010000056.1, from coordinate 5,960,222 downwards.
GCGGTTCCTTTTAACAATTCAACCAAGCTCGTTAAAATTTTGCATCGCAATTCAGGTTTTGGTTAAAATAAATAATGTTGAAACTACTTTTTTTCCCCCTTTTTTGTGACAAAAATTTTATACTATACGAATATTTTAAGCTTAATTTTATCAATAGATGTATGGACGCCGTCGTGGCGCCGGGTTTATTTGAACCGTAATATTCGAAATGCTTTTGTTATATAATATAATAATAAATCATCTTAAATTTTCAATTTTTTTTTAAATGGATTATAGCTTCACGCTGTACAAATGGCAGGGTGGGCAGAGGGAACCGTAGGAATCGTAGGAACCTAGTGTTCAATTTACAATAAAAATATATTTATTTAAGATAAAAAATGTATATAAAAATATATCTATTTATTTATTTAGTTTCGCGCTGTATCCCGCACGTAGCAGGGTAGGCGGAGGCGACCGTAGGTTTTAAGGAACCTTGTGTTAAGACACTCCATTCCCAGCTTTCCGCCTTTCGAGGTATTGCGAGTAGAGTGGAGGAACACAACGCCATGCTATGCCTTGTTATCAAAGTGAATAAAATGAATAATTTTCTTTCTCTACTAGTGGAAGTCGATGCCACAAACCGTCACATTCACATGCAGACGCTGTGATGGTCCTCTAATAAATGGAGGAATTAATTTTTTGACACTAGGTCCTACCTTGCGATATGCGGAATACAGGCTTAAGTGAAAAAAAAAAATAATTTTAATAAGAACATTATCAGTCTACACTATGAAATCTGAAAAAATATATAAAATTGTAAATAAATACAAAAGAGATAATTAATCATCCATCATATTCAGATTGGGACGAACATTGCTTTATATTCAATATATAGCAACTTTTATAATATAGACTATGCTTTTTGAGTTCCGCCACTCAACACGATCAGTCGCGAAAACTAGCTGGAAAACGGTGAACGGAGTATCTTAAGAATAGATTCTCTATTCATACGCTGTAATGTGCTCGTTACAGCGTGAGCTATAATTATTAATATATTATAATATAGACATTAAATATTTTCTTTTTTTTTACAAAGAAATAGTGATACATGTGATAATATTGTTTATTGCTAAAAGCTAATCGAAAGCTTCACGGTATTTGTAAAGTAATTAAGTCGAGGAAAATGATATTGCGACATGTAATTAATTATAGCTCAGAATTTTGTAACGCATTTTCTTAAGCTTGGGATATTTTGCGAATTTATGAGACAGCTTTTTAGCAGCTTTGCAGTGAAATAAATCCCAAAGCTCCGTTTTATAGGAAATGTTGTATTATGTTTTTTTTCGAATAATAATCTATAGGCAATTGAAATCTATAGAAGGTATATATTTACCGTGGATTTGAATAAAGTAAGAGATTATTTCCTACGAGTCAGAACGCAATATTTAAAGTAAGCGAAAGGCTGATTTATGGCATGATGCATGATTTATGGAAAGATTTACTATGTATGTAGGTTTACTTTTGATTTTCTTGCTCTGGTAACAAGGATCGCAACGTTGATTTACACCTCAACAAGCAATGTCTCAAAAATTGGATTCTATCCAAGAAGAAGAAGCAAGAAAGAAATGGCAGGAAGCAAACAAAAAAAAAGTAACCAAAAAAAATTGTATATATTTTTTTACTTATGTATATGAATAAGAATCGTAAGAATTTTTACATTTACCTACTAAGTTTCAACTGTGTACTTGAAATACATCTCACTTCAGAACAAACTGGCTGTAACATATAGATGGACCTTTGTCCATCTATATGTTACAGCCAGTTTGTATCGTGTCTTTACAAGATTAATCTATACGGATTCCATTGTTTGCAATTCTGCTACGGAACCCTGAAAACTGCATTATCTCACAGTATTAGTAAACTAACGATATGTGAAATTTACTAGAACTTAATTAAAAAACCATTTCGATTCACGAATCTAGAATATTTCGTAATTTAATTTAGCTACAGTAGCATATTAACTACAATATTAAATTTCTAACAAAATGTTACTTATAAAGGTACTAAATTTAATATACTCGTACGTAGAGGATTCATACCTTACGCTTCCTTTGGCGAGGGGAATCTTGTGCTTAATGATACTTCATGGTACGGTCGGTTAAGTCGTATATGACAGGGAGATACGTTAAATGAATGTTGGTATAAATGAAATAATGTTATTTTGGTTCGTGTAATGAAAAATCTTTATATATTTTCTTTTACTTCACGCCCGTAAGTGTTAAGTCACTCTATTTTCCGCTTTTTGGTGGATCTTTCTTTGGCCGCTTTTTAATAAAATACAGATTATAATTTGTATGCATATATATATATATATATATATATATATATATATATATATATATATATATATATATATATATATATATATATATATATATATATATATATATATATATATATATATATATATATATATATATATATATATAACATATATATATATATATATATATATATATATATATATATATATATATATATATATATATATATATATATATATATATATATATATATATATATATATATAATATATGTAAAAATGACGATAGAAAAACACTTTATTCATGCTAAGGCCTAATTTTACCTATACTACAGAATAAACTAAGTGAATATATTAAAATCTATACAATGCAAAAATAAATAAGTGAAATGCAGAGAGATATTTCACTATAACCACATTAGCTCTACATGGTAATAACTCTCCTTTACATGTTTTTTTACATATTATATGTACCAGAAAATTATTTTAACAAAAGATAATAAAAATAAATGAAAATAACGAATTTCATTATACAATTATGGTAATTATTTAAAGCGTTTAAACACATCGGATAAAATCTTAAGCAAACAATATAATTCAGCCGAAATTTCCAGAGTAAATGACGCGAATAACTGGATTTAAACGAGATCCGCTATACAATAACGCTGTATATGGGAGGCGTATACTTTGTCGCATTGTACTTTTCAGCTTCACGTACTCGTATAGTAGGGTAGAGAGAAAAAAGATAAGAAATTCAATTTTAAGCTTTTAAGATGTATATGTTTATATATTATATTTAATATAGTATGTATGTATATGTTTTTTGTATGTTGTTTTTTTTTATTTTTTATACACTACAAACATATCCTATACTTTTGAATATTATGCCTTAGGTTAGCTGTAAGAGATCACTCTCAGTGATAAGGTCGCCTTTGTAAACTACCTTTCTCTATGTTTGCTGTAATAATATTGGTTTTGTCTTTTGTTTGTATACTTACAGTAAATAATTTATCTATTTGATAATTTATGTTGTTTGCAGTAAATAATTTATCTATTTATCTATCTAATCTCTTACTCTACAATTACTTACAAATAGTCTTACTCTACAATTCGGGAAAACATGGGGAAAAGCTAAAAAGACACTATACTACCTAATTTTCCTACCTCTTTTCTCCCCTCTGACCTACCAGACACTCCAGACTACAGAATTGATGATATTGGTGGAAGGTCACTTAATAAACATGAGGACTCCGCCTATTCTGTCGCAAGCCTACACTTTCTTGTTTTGTAGAGCCTTTCCATTTTATGTGCGGTCGTAATTATATGAAATGATTACTGTTAAAACTTTTGTAGCTTTTTGGTAAAAAAATACTGGTTATCATTTTCAAATAATGCTAGTTATAATAATTGTTTAAATCTAATTTGAGTGAAAAATCGTCGAATTCTTATTTCTTACGTATTGATGAATAATTTAATGATATTTTTTTTTAATAATTTATATTCAGCATCTTACCTTATCATGCATATGGGTGGGCAGAAGGAACCTTGTACTAAGACATTCCATTCCCCATTTTCCGCCCAATTTTAGACACATTATAAGTTGAATTTTAGATCTCAACGTTGCGCTTTGTCTTGTTGCCAGAGCGAGGACATGAAAATAATTTATTTCCCCAAGTGGGATTTGAACCCACGACCGTCACGCGTGCAGTCATTGAGATTGCTTCTTTTCCAACTTTCCACCCAATTAAAATATATTGTGTGTGACAGCTATGTAGCTATTTAACAGATTTAAAATAAAAAAATATTTAAAAAAAAACTTCAAGGTCTAATGCTTTTTTTATTTTTTGTTTCTTCAGCACAGATTTTTGGCGTCCGTGCCGTTATTGTTCTGGTTTTCTTGTTTGTATAATTATTTAACACATTGAGTCTATTTGTGTACATGTATAACACACCCGTAACAGTCATAACCCAGTAAGCCAATCTAGTAAGTTCTAGATATTAATAAAAAAAATCATAATTCGTATAATTATGATTTCTTTTATTAATATCTAGAACTTACTAGATTATAGATAGATATAATAGCAGCGTAGATATAATAGCAGAACCCGACGCCGCGTTTCGTCTTAGTACAGAAAACAAGTAAAAATATTTGATCCCAATGAGAATCGACCCCGAAACAACCGCGTTAACACTGTTCTAACAGCGCCGTGATAAAATATTCTTTAAAATATTCTTTCATATAGACTTACAAGCACTTTTGAATCGTCGAATGAACATGTCGCTACAACTGGTTCGGAAGGCAGTACTAACTTGCTCTTTTAAATATCAATACTACAATTATCATTACATATAATGGTTGTGGTATTCTGCATAAAATTCAAATGACATCAATTCCATATTTAAAATATAAGCTGTCGAGGCCCAGAGGCACACCGTCTGCCTGTAAACGGGACAGTTTGTAGGTTCGATTCTCGTGAGGGGTTTGAGAATTAGTTTCATTTCCTTCTCTCTGGCAACAAGGGAGTAAAAAAGAAAAAGAAGTAAATACCTAACCTGACTTTAAATATAAATTATCTAACTAAATCTCAAATGAACCCGCTACCACCACAACCGTCCACAATCAACTTTAGAATTGGGTCACAATGGCGTCTTAAGAGACACTGAATTTTGAATTATTCCTTTATATCATCATAAAGTGCATAGTTTACGATTTTGTGTAAACTTATACTGTTAATGTTTTATGATCTCTACAAATATATGATAGCAAAAGTATAGTGGTTTTGTTCCTTTGAAACTACTTAGAGCTTCAATATAGAGTATGAATAGATAATTTTTTTATTTATTATAATTCTTTGTAAATTTACTATAAATTATATATACTGAAGTAAATGTGTAAAATTGAATAAACGGAATTTTTAAGATATTTTTAGTAAAACCAAAGGTGCTAGAATAGCTATGTATACCAATTAATTTTAAGAGTGCAATATATCAAACTTCACGTAATGATTTTGTGTTGAAATTTGTTGTTTGTGTTATTTACATATATATTTCTCATTTCTTTTCCAAAGCAAGGCAAAGTCTAGCAACGTCTATCATTTAATTTACAATGTGACAAGAAATGCGCGTGCTTTAATCAAAAATATGCCATATTTTCCCCTTTAATAAAGAAATTTTATAATAAAGAATTTTCCTTTTATAAAGAAATTTTGACATCAGTAATGGGATGGAAAGAAAAATTAAATGATGAAGGTTCATCAATGTCGGTTCGTCAATCGTATAAAAAGACTCAACTGATAACTTCCTTTTTAGAAAACGGTTAATAGTCGGTTCTCGTCGATGAGTACTATGTCATCGGCATACATCATCAGCCACGGAGGCTGGCATTGGATGTGAGCCGAGACATTATCCAGCACTACATTGAATAAGAATGGACTAAGAGCTGAGCCCTGGTGAACCCCTACTGTAATTGGGAAGGGCTTGGTGTCGCCAACAGCGGTCCTAACCACTGAAGCGGAATCGATGTACATATCTCTGATAACCTCAATATAGGCTTCAGGGATCCCCTTGGATCGCAATGCCCTCCAGATACACTGACGTGGCACACAGTCAAAGGCCTTCTGCAGGTCCAAAAAGGACACATGCAGAGCTCTCCTTTTTTCCCTGTAAGCCTCCATCAAAGTTCTGAGGGCAAAAATGGCGTCCATAGTGCCTGATCCTGGTTGAAACCCATACTGAGACTCAGAGACAGTACATTCTTGGCGGAGCCTGAGGCCAATTACGCGCTCGTAGAGCTTCATGGTGTGGCTCATAATCTTAAAGCCCCTATAACTACCGCAATCTTAAACACTGCCCCTTCCTTTGTAAATAGGGATAATAAAGCTCTGCCGCCACTGATGTGGCATCTTTCCAGTATTCAAGATACGGTTAAACAGGTCAGTAAGTATAAGCACACCAAGAGAGCCCAACGATTTCCACGCCTCGATAGGGATATCGTCAGGTCCTACCGCTTTACCGTTCTTCATGCGTCGAAGACAATTACGAGTTTCGTCACGGGTTATTGGAGCAACAAGTCCGAGGTTATGAGATAATTCAGGAGGATGACTACAAGACTACTGAGTGTTCAGCAGCTCCTTAAAGTAGCTTCTCCATCTCTCCTTCACAGAGGCATGACTACAAAGCAACGTGCCCCGAGAATCTCTGACGCAAAGACATTTTGTAATATCCTGCGTCGCCTTATCTCGAGCACGAGCCAGTTTGTATATGAGCTTCTGCCCCTCCACAGTTTCAAGTTTATCGTACAATGGCGACAAACTTTCTCTGCGGGCTCTGGCTATAGCTCTTTTACTGGCCCGTTTCGCTGCTATGTACTCCAGTCTGTCTTCAGGAGAGTTGGAATGCTGCCACTCTTTAAACACAGTCTTCTTTTTCTGAATCACCCCCTGCACCTGGTCATTCCACCACCATGTCTCCCTGTCGATGACACGCCCACCCTTAGTAACACCAAGAACTCGCTTGCCCGCTGCAATGATTGCTGAATGAGCTCGATCCCATGCAGTCTGAGCGGTCTCGGTGTTAGTCAGTAGATTTTGACTCTCCACCTCCGCCAAAAGGTCGGTCTGTATCGGCCCATTCAACAACCACCACTTAATCCTAGGCTTGCGTTTCTCAGCTACTTTCTGTTTCGGAGTAACATTATAGTCCATGACAAGGAGGCGATGTTGGGCTGTCAGGCTTTCGCCGGGAATGACCTTACAGTTGGTCACCCTGCCTATATGACACCGTCTAGTCAGCAAATAATCAATTTGAGTTGAGTGGGACCCGTTCTTATACGTTATAAGGTGCTGAGGTTTCTTCTGGAAGAAAGTGTTCACGATAGCCAGATCAGACGCACTGCAGGTTCTTAGAATATTTTCTCCCTCTGCATTGCGAAGACCATATCCAAAACCCCCGTGAACACGTTCATACACCTCAGCGACCCTACCCACGTGACCGTTCAAGTCCCCCCCCAACTAAGATTGCTTCGGTAGACGGTATAGCTAGTAGGATCTCTTCATACTGCTCCCAGATAGTCTCCTTTTCAGCCGCGCTACAACCCGCCTGGGGAGCATAAGCACTGATTAAGTTTGTGATTACGCCCTCGATCAGTACCTTTATCCGCATCAAGCGGTCACAGCGACGGTCAACTTCAAGAAGCCCATTCTAAAGCTCTTCTGAAAGCGCTACCGCCACACCGTTTTTGCTTGTAGGTGACCCAGTGTATATAAGGCGGTAACCCTGCCCGATGTTACGAGACTTATTGCCCTTCCAGCGAGTTTCCTGAAGGAAAGCACACTTGACCCGACGTCTCATGAGTACATCTGCGAGTTCTCTGCATCGTCCGGTTAGAGAGCCAATATTCCATGTTGCAAAGCGGAGTTTCCGTCTGGGTACTGACGTCGTTAGCCGTGCCCGTACTTGACACGGTAGCCCTTGCCCACTTATCGCAGGTGTAGGGCGAAGTGCCTGCGCGTCGTTTAGCGGCGACGCCCTAGCCATACCCAGCTTTTTTCTAAAACGGTCCATACGAGTGGCGAAGTGGTTTTTAGTGGAGTGATTGCCATCTGACCTCCAAACCCATTACTGGGAGAAACCAAAAAAGGAAAGGGAATAAGAGGCAGAAAGACTTGGAATACAGAGGAGGGACGCCACTTACATGGATTGGATCGGGTTATGAAAGTGGTGGCTCGAGGTCCCGGGGTCGCCTACCCGTATGCCAAAACCAAATATCGGACAGATAATGGCTAGACACCCTCTGAAAGTATATAATATATATATATATATATATATATATATATATATATATATATATATATATATATATATATATATATATATATATATATATATATATATATATATATATATATGTGTATATATTATTACATATGTATAATTACCAGTTTAATTTCTAAAACGATTTAGTATATTTTAAATTTGCACAAAAATACGCAATATTAATAATTCAAAAGAGTTACAATATTGAAACAATTATATTATAAACTAAATTTATTATGATATACTCACATTGAGAGTTGTCGTGACGCAGAGGCTCTGCTACGTGCGGGATACAGCGTGAAGCTTAAAAAAAAGTAACAATATATTTTCACTTTAAGTATAATCGTACGTTTGTGCTTATTTATGTTGTTAACTTATTCATAGAAAATTTCCTTCAGCAAGTTGATTTGAAATCTCGTTACAAACTAAATATGCAAGAAAATTACTTTGTAGTTTTGTATGATTTATCCCACAGTCAGGGTTGTTTAAGTTTCAAAGCTACATCGTTTAAGCACTTCAACTTTTATGTCTCGTTAAAGACAGCTCTTGATATTTCAGTTACTTAAGCTGTTTGTGAATAAGAATATTATTTGTGAAGCGAAGTTTTTGTTGAAATCGTCTTGGTGCAACAACGCTTCTGAATGTACGCGACGGTTGCGGGTTCGATTCCTACTCAGGGGAATTAATTATTTTTATTTGCTCGCTGTAGTAAGAACATAACGCGTGACGTTTAGTTTCGCCACTAAATACGCAATGTCTCTTCTTGCTATATCCGGGTAACCGAGTAAAGCAATTTTTTTTTGTAGTAATTAAGGAGCAAAGAATAAAGATAATGGAACTACTTTGATTTTGTTTGGAAGGCTGGTGGAAGTAATTTGAAAATTAAAATCAATTAAATTCCTTTCAAATCACATAGTCCAGTTTTTACTGTACGCTCGTTTCAAATGCTCTATACTAATCTACTCAGCCTTATACTTAATCTTAGAAAGTCGAACAAAAATGTTTGCTTTTGAATATAGACCATCATCTCAAATGACATGAAAAGAAACATGTATTTAATTAACACCAAATCTCACAGATATTCTGTATAAAGTGTGAAAATCACTCACACAAAACTATTTTGTGTGATAGACAGATATATAAATCTGCGAAAGAATAAAAATACATTGTCACAATTTTCTAGTTCAGTTTTTTAGCTATGGCTCTCCGAGCGTGCCAGTTGAGCAAAAATCACTTCACCGATGTCACGTTGTATAAAGAAAACACGAAAGTGATTGATCGGTAAAAGGTAGCTTTACATCATTATAGAATGCATGTTTAAAAGACATTTATTAAAAATACGGGCTTCGTCTACAATTTATTAAATAAATTTATATATATATATATATATATATATATATATATATATATATATATATATATATATATATATATATATATATATATATATATATATATACATACATAGAGCTATAAACAAGTATTAAAAAACAATGAATATTAAAAAGAGAGGGATAGGAATTACAGCACATAAGGGATGGATTAACATAGGACAGGACAAAAGGACATCATTAATGATTCATATTCGTATTAATCGATGTAAATATATATATATATATATATATATATATATATATATATATATATATATATATATATATATATATATATATATATATATATATATATATATATATATACATAGATTAATTGTTTGTTGCAGGTACTTATTGTTTTCTGTTTATTAATATAAATTTACGACCGATTTTTTTAATAAACTTTTTACATAAACTAAAGTTATCTTTACAATATTTCTTAAATAAAAAAAAAATCCTAAATATTTCATTTTCAAAATCACTTTCCTGTACTGTTTTGTTTGCTCTAAAAAAGCTCTCGCTAAAATAATATACGTAATAAGATCTGTATAATAAAATAAAAAAATAATCAGACGGACAGTTTAACTGTTTAAATGTTGTATGTATTCGATGACTGTCTATAAAAAATATATTTATATGTGAATGAAAATTACCATTTTACATGCACTATTTTATCTGGACGGTAGGTCTCTGGTGGAATAAATGCAGTATGTCTTGGGCGATTTCCGATTCCGCGGTTAAAAAAACCTCCACTATATCATTTATACAGTCTAATAAATATCAGTTCAGCTATATTTACTTGAAATCTCATAGGTACTTTCAGAAGCTATATTTACTTGAAATCTCATAGGTACTTTCTTATATGACCTATATCAGTAGGAGTACTCCGTACTCCTAGTTCAGTAATATTTGCCATAGTAAAATGTCGACTACAGCGTTACATTGCTACTCTCCTAGAGTCAGTCAGTCAGTACGTACATAAGTGGTTTAATTTTGATCACATTAAGAGCATCTATTTCTGTTTTTATGTAAACAGTCTCCAAATATATCGGTCAAGGCGAGCTGTAAATAATTGACACATATTGCAATTGTCGCATGGCTTACAACATTTTATAATTTTGTAAACTGTTGTACATACATTCATAAGTTAGGGCAATTTTATTATATCTAATCTAGTTTCACCTCGTTGTATGTAATTTTATATTATTTATTTATTTTATATTTCTATAGCATGTTTTATGAAATGAAAAGAGTTTCTAAGCTGTATTTTCAGTGTCAAAATAAAAAAAAAATATCTCCCTTAAAGCTTTAAATTGTTTTACATTTTTAATCTAAACGATTACAGTTTGGTAATTCATGAATTCAAAAGTATTAATTATACATAATTCTGAAATAAAATTTGCCTCATATTTTATGAAAAATTTTATGAACATCTTTATGGAAGTTTCATGTTAAATTATATAATATTATTAAGATAAAGCTAGCTTATGTGTACACATCATGTATATATTATGTAAATAATAATATTAATAAAGTATATACGTATATTACGGCGTTAACTTTCGTCACTACACCCCAAGGTCTGGCGGAGAGTAGATAACAGAGTTCCTTTATACTAAGTTTTCTCTACGAACCCTGTTATAAGAAAAATATTGCCATATATTAAATATAAATTAAATCAAATAATTCATATTACACATGAAAATATCACAGTGTGTTTAAAAATAGTGAAATTAAATATTTTCCGTTGTAAGCTAAGTATATTTTTTTATAGTATGTTTATTTCTATACATTCGATAAACAAATACGTTGTTCGTTTAATCTTTGAAGAAAAAATAAGATTCGCTGCCCACAGTTTTGTTTCCGTAGGCTATAAAACTTCGAATGGTTTTTTAATGTTCTTATTGAAATTTCAAGAAATTTACTTTTTCAGCTGTGCATTGTCTGGATGTTATCTGTCTCACAGTTTGATATATGTGTGAGCTATAGCCCGCAATTTCATTTGCGTAGACTATACAACGTAGAATCTTTTTTTTTCTTATTCCTGTTGGAATTTCCGGAAACTCTTTCTTAGAGTACTATTACTACAAGTGTCTTGCAAGTAAAATTTCAGGCTTCTCTTCGTTGTGTAGTTTTGGTTGTGCGTCTGTTAGTCACTCTATCAGGGATGAGTTATATACAAACACTTCGATATGTAAACATATAGTTGAAAGATAGAGACAATACTTGTGTAAAAATACATGTAAAATAATAAAAATTGTCCAATCGTACAACCAAAGACACTGTGCTACACTTTTGCGATCGTGGTAAGGCGAGAATATCTGAATTATCCTCCAGTGTATCTCTATAGAATATTTTTATATAGCTATAAGACTATACACATTTCCATTTATAAAAACGTGGCTTGAATTGTTCAAGAATTTCAAAGCATATATTGAAACTCTTTTTTTTATTTTTTTAAATAAAAAGACCGTCGTGGCACTGCGGTACAGTATGTGCGACTGTACACGCGACGGTTATGGATTCGATTCCCACTCGAGGAAATAAATTATTTTCAATTTATCACTCTATTAACAAGGAAAAACGTTGAATGGGCAATGTTTCTGAAATTGGACAGAAAGTGGGATACGAGGTGTCTCAACAATAGGTTCCCTCTAACTGCCCTGCTATATGTAGGCATTTTTTTTATTTGACTTTTGGGCGCCATCTACAGAAGGACTGTTTGATTGTACGAGTACAAACAATGAGTGCAGCTTCGATTACTTCTCATGGGAACGATCATATTTCAAATCACCACGCAAATTGTATAAAAATCGGCGGGAATTAATAAACTGATTGTCATAACAATAGGTTTCGTCTTAATTCTCCTAACATATACGAAAGAAAAGTTTCGCCAGCAAATTTTTGCTCCCTTTCCCTTTTAATAATTCAATGACTTGTTTTTACGAGTTCTTTGTCAATATGGTCTCGACGAAAATAAAGAAATGTCACACGCAAGAATACTTGGCTCTCGGCAAACGGCCAATTTGCATACTCAAGATTTCATATAAATATCACCGAATGCTATATCACTGGCAATTATAATATATTGGTATTCAAAAGGACAAAGGAAGTTGAATTAGTGGTAATTTTTTTTTTCAATTATGAAACGTTTTCAAAATTGAAGCTTGAAAAATATTTTTTTATAAGGGTAAATAGCGTTCTAGCCTGAATAAAATGATGTCGACATGGTCGTTTAAACATATTATATTCGGCTTTTTTTTCTTTTAGATGTGCTGTGAGAAATATCTCTGTGCTAGTTAGTGTATATGAAGATTTTTCAATGGAATTCTCAATAATAAACACTTTACTTTTACTTTAATTATCTTCGATATCATAATATCGAATAATATTAGAACATATCCAAAAAACAGCGGTGAATTAGATTATTTATTATAAGTTTTAGTTTAACATATTGACAGTTTTTTCTTAGATTTTTTTCTAAGATTGGTTTCTGAGAAAAAAACTCTCGACAGACAGACGAACAATAACAAAAAAAAACCTATACGAAACCAGTTCCTCCTTCGGAAGCCCAGCCCTTATAACAGTGAAAAAAAAAATAATGCTACATAAAATATGATTTAAATAAATCAAATAAAAACATAACGCTCTACCGTCTTCAACACATAATGTTAGAAATTTCAACTTTCTTCCATTATATTCATAGCTCGTTAGTCACGCTTTGTTCGGTAATTACCATACATTTGGCGGTTTGGAACAGAGTGGCTTACAAAAGAACGAAGTTTCAATTTGGTTATACATTTTATATTAAAACATGGGACTTGATTAAACTCATCACATGTCAGCTGGAGATTAGATTATGTCACTACGTCTTAGCACAGTCAGTATGGAGATGGATTTTTTAGTTATATTATAATATATAATGACTAACACTAGGCTCTGCCTTTTGTTTTCGCTGGGAAATGCCTTTTATGCAGACCACCGTGTGATGGTTTGGGTGGTACCGTGGAACTCATCGATACACACATACTCATCGAGTACAGTACTACTAACCACTAAAACCCAGCGGAACCCTCTTCACCTCTGTGAGACGCTGTAGGATCGGTTAAGCATTCTACTACGATACCTCGGTGACAGGCCCGCCTGCTACAAGCCACCATCGTCTTTACGGTTCTCTAAGGTTTCTCTAAGGATGTCTGGAGCCTCCAGGACTTGGAAGAGGAGGATCACAAGAATCTCGTAGTATCCACTTTACGGTAGGGGGAGTTGGACTTCTTGAAACTGCCTTCTCCATCCCCTTGACCTCCGGTGGGCCTCTGATTATCCTGCTTTAAGCGGGATACGATATGAAGCTAAACATAATTATATTTATAATATAAAAATATTATATTAAATTATTAAGTTCAGGGGATTGTGGCATAGTAGAATAGCGTCCTACTATTGAACATCCATGGGTTCGATCCTCAAACGAGGTAATGAATTTGTCAGCTCATATTGCTCATATTGAACACATAATGACACGAATTATACAGGAATAGGGAGATAAGAGCGCTGGACACTTTTTTCTTTTGCATTGCACTTCATGCGTTTCTAAAAAAGGTTCTTAAAAACCCATTTTTTATTACTTCTTGTTATATCCCGCACATGGCAGGGAACTAGGGTATGTGGAAGGAACCTAGTTATAAGACATTTCGTTACGCACTTTCCACCAAAAACCGTCGTGTTTATAGGTAGATGCTTTCGCCTTTTCGCCACGACGGTCCTCTACATAAAATATAGAGCTTTAATAAATAAACATCTTACGGTTACGGCTTTGTAATTTGAAATTATGTGATTAAAATCTTCACGAAAAGCAAACAAACGCTTATATTTTCGTTTTTAATCAACCGGGGTCAAGTCTGCAATGTTCCATTCACAAGCGTATCTGAAAAGGTAGCGAGGGTGGTACGTTTAATATTTTAAAAGATAGCATTTTTATTCGTTAATGTGGTTCAGAACGTTTTTCAAAGGAATATTGTTTGTACCTAACATGTCCTAGAACATTTTGCTAAATTGCTAAATTTGCTATTTTGTAAATTAATTTAACTTTTTCGTAAAAATGACAATGTAGTTCTTTGTTTTATCATTTTTATAGTTTGTATATGCCTTCAGACTAGTGTTACTCTCTATACTTTATCATATTTAAATAGTGAATTTTATCTGGCTTCTCGCTACTTACTGCTTTCACCCACTTTCACTGGCTGGAAGAAATCTCTTATCGTGATGTCAATTGCTAACTATATTTTTGTATGTTTGTACTTCACATATATATTTTTTAATACAATAAAGAATATTAGCTTTATATGACGCCATCGTGACTCGACTTCTGCTTGTAAGTTCAATTCTCATTCAAATGAATGTATTAATTATATGTTTTCGCTAAAAAAAAAACCAGTGAAAGAGAAAAGAGGCGTGCATCGCTTTCCGCCAACCGCTCGTGGCTTGAAGCTACTTATCTTTACCTACCTAAGTATGTGCTTTAAATAACGTGAAGCTGAAAATAACAAAATCTTAGGGTTTAAAATTACAATAAGGATTAGAATAATGTCAGACAGATAAAATAAAAGTAATTTCTTTTCTTTAAAGAACAGAATGAAGTACCTACTTGTAATAATGCCATTATGTAAGAACGAATTAAGCCATAAAATAAAAAAAAATAGTTTTTAATGTAAATCAATTCTAGGCATGATAAACTAAGTATTCAGTTATTTTTGTGTTCAAGAGCTAAGCTAAGCTTTATTAACGAATTAAACGGAAAATGGTTATATGTTTAAAATATATCTTTAATCTACATCGTAATGTATTCTTAATTAATCTAAGCTATATCTTGCTCTAAAGTATAAATATCATATATGTATATAACATAAAAAAGACCAGACAACGACATTTTTAACTTTAAGATCTTTGCAGTCATTTTCATGGAATAGAATAATTTTCTTAAATTCTGTCCAATTTCAAACTATAAATAAATGTCTATTTTCCTTGGTGATCGCATCAAACGAGAACGGATGGTACCATTTGGCTAATCATTTTTTGCTGTGTTTATTGTTGCCAGGAGAAGGTTGCTGTGAAAAAAAATTGTCTGCCTGTCTTCCTATCTCATCGTTCCGGCTAACCTCCGGAACATTTATTTATTTATTTATTTATTTATTCATAAGCCATGCGATTACAAAACTATTATTCATTTAAATACATGAGCTAGACAGTCACAAAAATATTACTGCCGGTGCTTAAATTAGGTTTACCCTGTGCTATAAGCACCGGCTACCTTCCAGTGTCACAGTAAAGTGATTAGACAAACATTATAGTTATTTATATGTGAAGCTAATAATATAATTAAAAAACAAGACATATATATATATATATATATATATATATATATATATATATATATATATATATATATATATATATATATATTAAGTAAATTTAAAATTTAACAATGTTATTTAGTTTAGACCTAATTTGGCAATTTAACATTAAGTAGTTAATGTATGTGTTCCTGTGAAGTATGTGTGTGTTCCCGTGTGTGTGTGTATGTGTGTGTGAAAAGTGTGTGTGTGTATGTGTTAAATTAAATCTTTATGTAATGGAACTTCAAAACTTCATTTGATGATCTTAATCATATTCTCAGTTTCGTCATATGACAGTTTTAATAACCAATCCGTAACAATACGTTTGCAATTATATTTATTTTTTGGTTGTATATTGAGTATATTATTTAACCGATTAAATAAGAAGCTACCAAGAAAGTAGTAAAATCGGTGGCTAAATAAGCTCTTGCATACATTAGTACTCTGCACTCGGTATTTTCGTATCGAACGGATTTTTGCAGAAGACGAGAAACTTTCTATGGAGTTCTCAGAGTGCTGCCTCAAAATTATCTGCAGAAAAAATAGTTGACGGACGGTAAGAACTTCGCAATATTCATAGAGTTCTTTCGTTGGGAAATGATACTCTTTTCCTGTTGCTACCTTTAATACCGCTCTCTGCGCCTGCTCGAGCTTCAGCAATTTGCTTCTGTGAGCACCACCCCAGGACGATATGCAATAGCTAATCAATGACTGGCACGAGGCAAAATAGGTCGTTTTTAGAACTTGGGGCTCCGCCACGTTTCTTAATTGTTTAAAAATATATATGAGTTTACGAATTCAACTTGACAACATATCTATGTGAGGGACAAAAGTGAGATTTTCATCTAAAATAATACCCAAATACCTTATGCTGGACACTCTGTGTATAGTAGGGTAGAAGTAGAGTAGTAGAAGTAGTAGAAGTAGTGTATAGAAGGTTTTGAAGAATCAAATCTTGGAGGTTTTCTTATACTGAAAGTTACATACTTGGTTTTGTCAACATTTAATGAAAGTCCATTGTCAATTAACCAGTTTGGTACCTTTGTAAAGCCTGCCTAGGCAGCCTTGAACGCATGATGCCAGGTGTTTCCAGTAAACACTAATGCAGCGTCATCAGCAAAAGCCACAATTCTACCGTTTTCCATGTTTATATTGCATAATTCGTTGATGTAGGTTATAAATAGAGTTGGTCCAAGGATACTGCCTTGCGGCACTCCGTGTTCCAGTGGCAAATCGTCACTACAAAATTCTCCAATTTTAACACGTTGGGTTCGATTCGTAAGGAAGTTTTGTGCATATGAACTGATTGTTATAGAAATTCCACCAAAATTTAATTGAGATTAACGCGAGATTAATCAAGGTTACCGTGCACGAGTGTCTACTGCTCAAATAAAATATGGCATATAAAATGTTTCTATACATTTTTCATTATTTTTTATAGACAAGGAAAAAATAAACTTATAGGTCAGAGAAATAAGATAAATAATATGAACCACAAACGAGTCGTTTGTACAAAATTCCATATATTTAACAATAATTGAAGTATCAGAATCACTTTGAAATGTTCCAAACATAAGAGAACAAAGACTTTGATCGTAAATGTTCATTTGTGATCAAAGAAAGCTACAATTCTATTTTTAACTTTTTGTGTTTATTGTTTTGTTCAAGTCCACGAGGTTATTATTTAAAGTCTAAAGTTTGACAGATCTACGTGTCACTGTTGATTGGTTATGGGTAATATTATGACTTGGGGGAATCAATCATTTTCATTTACCGCTCTAAGGTAAGGTAAGACAAAGTGAGGCGTTGAGTTACGTTAACACACATTGTGTTGAAAATAGGTGAATTTCTCTCTGTCAATCTCTATACCTACCTGTTTGTCTGGCACAGTAAAAGGTGACAGACACTCCTTTCTCCACACGAAAGCCATCTAATATAATAATATTTTACTAACTATATGTGATAAGTAAACTGATATAGATATTTGAAAATGGAATTAACAATTAAATGTAAATGTATCGTATTGAAACACGCGAGATTGTCTGAATTTTATAAATGACCTGGCGTCCGCAGCACGATCCATGGTCAGCTGGTGACCTTGCTGGTCAGTACGAGGAATGGTTTAACCGGTAACGGTCGATTTTGTTATTAAAGCAGTAATAAAAGAAATTTCCAAATGGCGATCGATGTTAAGAAACTATTGCGTAATTTTCATTTTTTTTTTGCTTCAGTATCCCACATAGATTAGGATAGGCAGACAACCTAATGTTAAAGTTATTCGTTCGCCGTTTTCCAGCGTTTGTTTTGTTTTATTATTAGAGCGAGGAAAATGAAAATAATCCATTTTCCCCTCACGGGAATCGAACCCACAGTCGTCGCGTTTACAGTCAGATACTGTGCTGCTGCGCCACAATAGTCTATTATGTACGAGTCATGATTTGTTACTCACCTGATAATTGATTATGTAAAGTTATAAGAAAATATTTTGATAATGTTTTTTTTTATTTTAAAATAGAAACTACCGTGTTCATCTATAGGAACACGTATTGGAATTCATTTATTTCCTTAACACAGTTACAGTTGTATTAAATTGCTTATAAATATACACAACAAAATAATGTACATACATAACGGCGCGAAACAGCATCTGTCTGTAGACGTGACAGCCGTGGGCTTGGTAGAATGTATTTATTTTTAATTCATTGCCTCGAATTTGTACCGAAAGCACGGTTTAATGATAATTAAAACATTTGAGAGTTGAGATAAAACCGGAACCTAAAGAAAATAAAGCGAACAAGGAAAAGCTAAAAACCGAAATTCTAAAGTCATGCCATATTTTTATTTACACTACAATGCACTTGCAAGTTAGTGCTATTTTAAAATAAACAGCCGTCAAAGTAAATGTGAATCAAGCGAAGTGTGAGGAACATTCACCAAGTAACGGTTGCTGGTACAAGTAACTTACAAAACTAAAAAGTATTGAATAAACGTCCAAATATATATATATATATATATATATATATATATATATATATATATATATATATATATATATATATATATATATATATATATATGTTTAGATATCTTCCTTTATTATAATTAACAATAACTTAATTATATTTTTATTATTATATTATATAGTAAATTTTTTAAACATTTATTTGTTATTCAGCTTTAGAGAAATAGTGACGAAATTATTGTAGAAATATCCATTTAAGAACATATAGCATTAATTTTAGGATAGTCGTAGTTTAGTGGGAATTTACTTTCCTCTAGAGAATAATAATATTGAAATTATTTCAACTTTTCCACTCTGGTAAGACAGCTCAATTTTGGATTTGGCCAGTCTATACGTAATGTGGCGTTTTAACGCTAGGTTACTCCGTCTAACTTTCTTTGACACAGTGGTTCAGCGGAACAGCGTCGGATTGAAAACGCGACAGTTCTGGGTTTAAATTCCTCACCCCGGTAAGAAGACAAAGCACGGCGTTGAGTTCCGCCACTCATGGAGTGTCTTGTACTCATGAAACATTCTAAATTCCCGAGATAACTTTCAATACAGTGCTTATATAGAAATCATTAACATAATGCAATATAATGTAATTTCTACCTCGATAACAAAAAGAGTTTTCAATGTGAACTCGTAGTATGACATGAGCGCTTTCAATAAAACAAACTGTTTAACTTTATTATATTAGCTTAACAACTCGTGGAAAATTAAACAGAATATAATAATTGCTATATTAGCAGCTTAGTTGTATAATTTATGTGTCGTTTTCAAATGCTCCCGTGATACCTTCCAATGGGGAAATTTTGAATATCATTTCCCCATTTCCGTGTTACGTATCTAAGTGTACAGATTAATTTGATTAAGCACTTGTTTTCCTCATCGATGTCAAGTCTGATGCCGAAAAGGAAAACGTACTTCAACAATATATCCATGGGTTGTTTATATATTATGTTTATTATATTAATTTTTAGCGATCCTGTTGAAATTGTTCGAGTCTGGCTGTATAGGCGATGTTTATATATATATATATATATATACATATATATATATATATATATATATATAATATATATATATATATATATATATATAGATATATATATATATATATATATATATATATATATATATATATATATATATATATATATATATATATATATATATATATTTATATATTCTTCTCCTTCATCCCAATTTGCGACATTACATAAGTTGTGGAACTTTTGTCTGGGCAGCGACAGGAACTAGACTATGCGATAATTCATAATTCGAATTCGAATAGAATCGAACAAATATAGTATAGGGACGAAATCTAAAAAAGCCACCGCGGAATTTTTAGAAAGCTTCTGACTGTAAACGCATTGGTCAAGGGTTCAATCCTCAATCTAAGGCAAAACATTTAAGTGTCTCTGAAACGGAGTGTCTTAACACTAAGTTTTAAAGTACGCATAACAAAATGATTTATATTTATCAATCGTAATTACGCATTACATATGCGTGGAGTAAAAAAAAAACAAACATTACACAGTGCAACTATAAATAAGATCTACTGCCCTTTCATATAAATGCCAATGACTTATACACAATGATATACTTATACACAGTACTGGGAGGAGCTACGAATGTCTTTGATCAGTGGAGATGGCACGTGGTTTTATTTGAGAATATATTTTTAATTATTATATATAGGATAATGATTTTGCTGTTCTTTCAGTTTATATATTACTTATGGCTCAATGGTAAAACTTTTAATAAGCTTAGCTCAGTTGGTACACGTTTCATGATTTCGTGCTTTTTATTTGTATACTAAACGTAGTACGACGTAATAACTCAGTAAGTTGCTTTTATAAATTATTAAATGTAATATAATTTAATTTTCCATTAATTGTTATTTTCTCTTAAATGCCAATATAAACAGAATTAAACATCTCAACCACTAGATAGCATTCTTCCATGTAAAATGCACGAGAAAATACAACTAAAAAAATCCCGAAAAAAAATGCATGACGACCCAATTCCTTAACACTTCACCGACATTGAAAAGGAACAATGCGTATTGAAAACAAACGCGTGTCCAATGACCTTTTCCCGTCCAAAAGGGAGCGTGACGGCTGCGCGTGCGCACCAACCAAAAATAACACTACGGTGTCGAGTTGCTTTCAGTATAGCTAAGAACGTGAAACGGACCGCCTGTGATATATCTAGTCTGAAACACCCATGTACCACAATGACAAGTAAATTTATAGTGTATTTTCGCTTGTGATTTGGATTTTCCCCCAGTTTTATCTTAATGTGCCATAAAATATAGTAAGTAAGCTTTTTGAACTAACATTTTTGTTTATTTACAGGTGTTTCAGTAATATCACGTTAATATGGGTCTATATTTAAGTTTCTTATTATAGTCCGAGAGCATGTGATTTTTTCTTATTGTTTGTTCATCTTAAAATAATTCTATTGTTTTTTTTTTTATAAACGCTCATTCTAAGCATTTATTTTTTAGCTTTTGAATTTTTCCACATCTGGAATGGCACGAGATTTTCTAAATAAGTTTTGGTTATTCTAGCCTAAATTATAACAAAATATTAAAATATAAATTATTTTATTTAAGTATACGCTGTAGATAAATAAAAATATATAGGAAAACAGAAACATCCATTCAAAATTATTGTATCTATCAACAATCTCAAATAACATGTAAATATTTTGAGAAACCACGAAAATTATTGTGTGCTTGACCGATTTATTATAATGTAACGTAAATACAGCTGTGACGTAAGACACCATACCACTACGTAGCATCCATTTTAGTGTATAGTGTATATTTATAGAATTATACTGAAGTGTTAAAATAAACTTACTTCTGTATTTGAATATCTAAGCTATTTGCATAAGCAATAATATAAGGAGCTGTTGTGTATACGTAATATACATTATATATTTAAATATAACATCCTTCATTAATCAAACATTAATCAAATACTGAATTCTACTTACTAATGACTAACTCCAACATGCTCTCGTACTATAAATATTTCATATAAAGCTCAAACTTTCTTTATACTCTAAAACTTTTCCGAACAAATTGCGAGGAAATGTAAAACGCAGACGACCTTGTAGATATATGACGTATGGTTTATTCATACAAATTCTTAATACGTCATGTTCTGGAACCAGCTCTTTAGCGTCTGACTGTTTTCTTTTGTTTATAAATTGTATAAAAATAACTGAATGCTTTTGAGCGTTATAGTGTCTTTTCTTATATATCTTCTCATATGCTATAACTTGATACTGTTAAGTGTCTATACCCATAGATATTATTCTATGGTATTAGTTTAGTCAGGTTTTTTATATAGTTGTCAGCTGTTTCCCGCATGAAGCAGGATGGGCAGAGGGAACTCCATTCCTTGCTTACGATCTATCGAGATATCGCGTAACTCAGCGCTTTTAAACTATTATCAGAGTTAGTGAAATGAAAATAATTCTTTCTCCCCGACTTCGTGAGAATCGAACCCGAAACCAAGTCACAGCAAATGAAAGTTGTATTGATTTCATGAATTACCTACTCCCTTCAGATTGAAATTGAATCATTCACCAACTGAATTTTGCTAAACATGAAATTTTATTGAATATTATCTCCAAATGGACTCACAAACAGCAAGTACAGTTTAATTTGACTCTACTGCTCTAACTCTATATGTATTAATATTCATAAAAGCTAATAGCTCTGTAAACTTCATATAACCTCCTTTATAAGTATTTATTATTATAGCGCAGGTTATTTTAACATTTCCCGTGTTAATAATTAATTCTAGATCTTTGGGGGTATAGTACGAAAATAATAGAAATTGCATAGCTTCACGCTTTATCCCTAGGAAGAGAGAACTGAACGCCACTCTCTACATACCTCTTACCTCTTTCATCATGCCTTCTTACCGCCAATTTCATCGATACTATGCCCTGTGATACTGTCAACCAAGTAGAAATAGATTTATTCTATTTTTGCTTTAAATATCTTATTTTTTTTAAATACCTACATCATATATAATTTTAATATTGCATTTAAAAACTATTGTTAGATAAACTACATACATTCTTTCGTCTTACACGCTCTGATTGCCCCTCGACATGATGCGGTCCGAATTTAACAATGAGCTACTTATGCTTATAAAATGAATACTTAAAAATTTTTATATTTTTAATTGCCTGTAGGTATTCATATAAAAATAACGATATATACGTACATGCTTGATATATGTTATTCCACTAATATAATAAATGTGAAAGGTTGAAGAAACATATAGGTTATTATAACTTATGCTAAACGAACGCAATTCACTTTACTAATAATATAAATAGTCGCGTGTGGGTCACTACTTATTAACATTTAAATCAGCGCGGTAAAATAGTGTTTGATAGTAACTGTGATATAGGCTCGTGGTAAAGAATACTTGTTATGTCACCTGTCTGATTATATAAGGCGCGGCGTTCAATTACGCATAACGAAGAACCTAATTATCTGACATTCAGCTGTAAGGCGGGGATGGAGTGTTTTGATAATACATTCTCCTTATCTTCTATTTCATTTTGCTCGAAAATATTGTAAAGAAATTAGTTTACTAAAAAAGAATTACTAGCCTAGAGCTAGCTTAATTAAGTTTATATAAATATTTTTTAAGTTCAAAAATTTTAGTGTTAAAGCACTCCTTTCTTCTCGGTGTTGAGTGCCGCCATTTTTTTTAAGCAATTTCGTACTATATTATATTTATTAGTCGGTGACATTTCTAAATATACCTTAATATAAATTGTCTAGAATTTATGAAACGTGCTATCTTCACAGTTATCGGTAATAGAACGTTTCTATAGAGCTCTATGATATATTGTAATATCATACGGAATAGAAAATTATAGACTGATATATAGATTGTTATTTAAATTAAATATTTAAAATATTTTAGGAAAATAAAAATCCTTAATTTATTAATTATAATTATATGAATATATTATATCTATTAAAATTTGTAACGAATATATTACTATTTAAGAAAATATTATTTCATATCAAGAAAATCTACAGCGTTGATCTCCGTCAGTTTATACAATACTAGCTTCTACCTGCGGCTTCACCTGCGCAGTCAAATAGAAAAACTATGACATTCATGACATACATGACATTCTTAGTATCCAAGGTAAATGGATTCTCAAACATATCAACATTTTTTCCAGTAGTTCCTAAGATTAGTGCGTTCAAACGAACACAAGAAAAAAAATTGCTTCATTGCTTCAAGGAACCTAGTGTTTAGACACTCCGTTCCCCACAAACTCGTCATCTTTATAACAGTAGATGTATAGAGAGAGTATAGATGCCAGTA